>JBAMJV010014674.1:0-15023 GCA_037951105.1 Echinarachnius parma
AATGTCATTTAACAGCATGCCTGAACAAATTAGAGCTTGAAATCTCTTTTTCGTGGAGTTATAGACCTCAAAATAATAAAACGATTGGCAGCGTTTAATTCGCATTATATACGAGTATTCACCCGGTGTGAAATTTCGCACACGGATTCCACGGAGTACCACGTTGCTGCGCGTGACCCCTACGTGACCCGTGCACAGACCCGCGCTACGTGACCCGCGCACAGATCAACAACGGCGTAAGCGAAAACTAAACTAAGAGCGAAAAATATCCAAACCTCGCTAAAACTGACTACATGTAATTGTATATTCTTTATTTTCGACACCTTTTTCCGTGACATACCTTTACAAATGTCGGCTTCACAATAACTTTACAAGAATAAATACAATATTGTTGTTATACAGGGTGTCTCAGAAAGAATGCAACACCTACGATCGTTAATTTCATCAACACCATCGACCAAATTTCATTGTTTTTTGTTTGACTGGGTAGAACATTCTTTTTCCAACAAAATGATACCATGAGCATTGATTTCGGGTAAGGGGTCTGGATCCTAGAGCCATTTTTCTGAGGCAATGTCGTATCCTAAATTTGCAAATGTTTCGTCTCCAGCGACAGAAGAACCGCATGACTGCTCTCCCTTTGACAAAGAAGACAATGTTGCGTAATCGAGTACCCCGTACGGTATGACTCACATTGTCTTCTTTACCAAAGGGAAAGCAGTCTGTCTATGGGAGGCCGTGGGGCAAGAATGCCTCAGTGTTCTGAGGATCGCTGGAGACGAAAAAGTGGCAAATTTAGGAAACGACAATGGGCCGTATGCATAAAAACAAGCAATTGCTTGTGCTAGCCTTTTGCTTGAATCGGTATGCACACAAACAAGCAATTGCTTGCAAGCAAAAGCTTTTGCTTACAAGCACAAGCAATTGCTTACTGCTCGTAAGCAATTGCTAACCAAACAAACAATTGCTTAAAACCGTATGCATAAAACTAACCTTTTACTTGTCTTGATAAGCAATTGCTTGCGTTTTTTCAAGCATCTCCAGACCAGCTTGAGCTCTTGCTTACTAAGGACATTCGCGTTTTAGAATCAAGTTTTCATACCGTTTCAGGATGATTTAGAACTCCTGGTTCCAGAGGTTATGTTACTGATTACATATTTAATCAAATGGCTGTTATTTTAGAAATTTATATCCATGTAGGCAATTTTGTTCATGATTTGAAAATATTTGCGTAAGAAAAATACTGTTGCCAGGTCGGGCACGACCACGGAAAGCTGCTATGCAAGGGACTACACGACGTTTGCATACACTACGAATCCCCTTTGTTGTCATGCAGTGCGATGTTCACACAACCGTAACGATGCTTTGAGTTTGTTCAACACGTAAGCAATTGCTTAGGCAGTGTAAGCAAAAGGTTTCAGCACAAGCAAAAGCTTATGCATACGAAATTAAGCAATTGCTTGAACTTGATCTTTTGCTTGACAAGCTCTTGCGTGTGCTTGAAGCAATTACTTATAAGCAATTGCTACGTTTTATGCATACGACCCATTGTCTCGTATGTAAGAAAACAAATAATGTTAGACCTATTACAGTCTGCAATGATATTAGATGAGCGAAGGAGCACACTTTTCACAGGGGGCTGAGGTCTTTTACCCGAATAATTATCCTTCCCATTTTTCACCTCGCAAAAAGCAAGCAAAAACTAAATAAAAATTGGGGGTTCGCCTCTTTAATGCCCGATAAGTAAATGTTTCTGATGATTTAGTCCAGAAATAAGACGATTTGGCCCGAAAATGACGTTATATTGCCTTAAAAACGTCATGACAGCCCGACTGTATCCCGAGTTTGCCCCTATACTTGCACGACACGTTTTGCCCGAATTTTAGGTGCTTTTGCCCCGAATATGGACGTTTTTAAAACTCGCGGGGGGCTGCTGCCAGCCCCCAGCCCCCTTCGCCTCATACGCATAATGGATATTATGTCATTTTAATCCTCGGATCAAAAGGAAAAAACAATACTGGTGACTTGTTAACCATTTCACTAGACTGTAAAGCAGCTCTCTGTCTCGATGCCTAATGATGAGAAACAATCAGAAATGGTGCCTGATAAACCATCAATGGGCAAGTAAAATGTCACAGCTATGAAACGGGTTAATTTTATAATGGTACTTTATTTGTGTATTGTTTTAGATTTACAATATACAGGCCCATAAGTAGACCGTTTACGATCAATATAATACTTACAGGCTATACACTCTTACATGCAATAATGACTTAATGGGCCGTATGCATAAAAACAAGCAATTGCTTGTGCTAGCCTTTTGCTTGAATCGGTATGCACACAAACAAGCAATTGCTTGTTAGCAAAAGCTTTTGCTTACAAGCACAAGCAATTGCTTACGGCTCGTAAGCAAATGCTTACCAAACAAGCAATTGCTTAAAACCGTATGCATAAAACGAACCTTTTACTTGTCTTGATAAGCAATTGCTTGCGTTTTTTCAAGCACCTCCGGACCAGCTTGAGCTCTTGCTTACTCAGGGCATTCGCGTTTAAGGATCAAATTTTCATACCGTTTCAGGATGATTACAAGCTCCTTATTTCAGAGATTATGTTGTGATTTCATATTTAATCAAATTCCTGTTATTTTAGACTTTTTACGGCAATTTTTGTCCATCGATCTGCACAGAAACCCCCCTGATGCTCTGTGCTGTTTCTTCGCTATTTGCGTAAGAAAAAAATACTACCGCCAGGTCGGGCACGAAGCATTGTTGTCCTGCAGTGCGATGTTCGCACAACCGTAACGATCCTTTGTCCAACATGTAAGCAAATGCTTGGCAGTGCAAGCAAAAGGTTTGAGCACAAGCAAAAGCCTGTGCATATGAATTCAAGCAATTGCTTGAACTTGATCTTTTGCTTGACAAGCTCTTGCTTGTGCTTAAAGCAATTGCTTATAAGCAATTGCTTGTCTTTATGCATACGGCCCAATATATCGACACTGAATTACACAAAAACCTTCTAAACACGTAATTACATATTGATAACGTCTTTTATTGACCTAAATTATACAGATGAAGCAGTTGACAAATCAGAATAAGAGAGCCAATTCACAACTAGGTTCGAGACTGATTATATATACATTCAACAATAAACGTACTTGTAAATACTATCACTATCGAGCTTCATTGCACATAGTGGCCATACGTTTAACTAATACATGCAGACTAAACAGTCTTACACAATAATTCATTAACATCCTAAAACTTAATTCCATTGAACACTTCTAATTACCAATCATGTTCATTACACCTTTTTTGAAGGCTTAGTTATAAATATAAACATAACACAACAAGTAATTCCCCTCCTAAACAACTCATGATTATAATTTATCCAGTTTTTAACATTTCTGTTTTGACCAAAAATATCTCTACCGTAATAATGTACCCTTTTGTGTGAATATCAGAGATATCTAGCACTTCCTGGCCGAATGAGCTCAGAAGAAAGATAACATTTCAAAAGTCACAATAACCTGCGGATGCCTGTATATTCTTGTGAAACACCACATGTGGTTGAATGCATTGATCATGGTTTGTGAAACAATGCTGCTTGAAAATTCCATTCATTTTTATTTTGAAATGGCACATGATTGTGGTTATTAAAAACGCATTTATTGTGATTGTTAAACAGTGCAATTAAACATTTCTCAATAAACTGCAATAATGAATTTCATTTGCGATTGTTTTCTTTAATTTGTGCTACTCAACCATGGAATAATGGTTGCATCTTATTTGTACACATTGTTTTTCGATACCATTAAAAAATATATTTTAGCGAGACGATATCTTGAAACTCTTCTTGGTTATGAAATTATGAGGAATTGTTTAGGGTGGAATTCCATTTTGTGTTTGATTTAGATGAAAAACTAAACATATTAGACAAGCGCAAAATTCAAGCGTTTTAGAACGACTTAATATAAACCCCTCAAAAAAAGTTCGGAAACTCAAGTTTGATCGATTATATCTATTTTCTTATGAAATCATTATGGTTATATTTGGTATCACTTGAAAGAGTGTGTATACCTCTTTAAAATGATACCAAATTCGTAAGCATCACGATTACGAGGTATGCGCAGTATATTTGAGAATGGGGGAATGTCAGAAGTGAAATGTCACAAAATGCGCCAAAAAACTTCAGTTGGAAGGTCTGACACCCATATCACGGTCTTTCTAAAGTTCAAATTCTTTCGACGATGAATATCTTGAAAATGAAGAGATACTGTCAAAAATGGTGTCAGACAAAAGCCCGTTTAATTATCTTTCCAATGACATCTCACTTGGAATGATTATGAAAGCCGGGTAGGTACAATTAAGGGGAATATTGGGGAAGATCGACAGCAAAATGTAAACAAAATGCATTTGATTGTGTGAAATTGAAGGCGTTGCATAAAAAAAGACTTTTTGTAGGGATATTTTAGTACTTTACTTTACATAATCATTATGAAATTCAACATCATGTTGAAGCGTGTTAATTTGTCAATAAAATAATGCCCCATTCATAGTGGTTATGTGATTGAGATGTGTGTAGTACCTCTAAATGTATGGGGCTCAAAATGACACGTTGCAATGTCGACTTTCTACCGTTTGATATGTGGTAATAAGGGCATACCTACACGGTCAAAGAGGGCGCTAATATGCCAGTTCTGGCCAGTTTGCGTAGGTTTAGAGAAATTTGATGCATTTTCAATACATCAAGTTTGTGGGTTTCCTGTACTGCACACTCACATTCAGCATAATCATTGCAAATGAGATATCATATTAAAGATAAATTAACGAGCTTTCCGATAGTGCAACACGGAATGATGATAGAGTTACGATTAATACAACAATATCTTACCGGAATCTTTAAACAAGAAGCCACGGTCTTAAATTCATAGCATTAATAGACCCACATATCCGGTTTTACTGCACACACTCCAATAGCATATTTATTACAGGTGAGACATGATTTTAAGGAAAAATAAACACGCTTTCACATGATGTTAAATTTACTGATGATTATGCAATGTAAAACCCCAAAACATCTCCTCCAATAGTCGTTTTTCGATGCAACGCCTTCAATTTCACAAAATTAAATGCATTTTGCAACATTTCACTTTCGGCCCTCCCCATATTCAGCTGTACCATACTTAACCTGTAAATAAGATTGTTACGGTCATAATTGTATTGAAAAGATAGACACATGGGCTTTAAAATGATACCAAATTTGATCAGTTTAAATCATTTGAACACGCTACAATCTTCGATACAACTTGAACAATAAAAAATGCGACACAAGAGTCAAATTTCCCAATTGAATACTTTCGGCCCATTTTGCGACATTTGACTTCTGACCGTCCTCCATTCTGAAACGCACTGCGTATTCCCTGATTTGAAATAAATGACAAATAATGTACCATTTTAAAGCGAAATCATCATGCATTGCAATGACATTAAAAGAAAAAAAATACGTTTTGACAATAAGAGTGATATAATCGATCAAATTTGAGTTTCCGAACCTTTTTTTGAGGGGTTTATATGATATGAAATATTACGCGATTTTTGTATATGAATTCTAACAAGTCTCCGTTTGCCAGGTAACATATACGTTTACCACTAGCGATCGATCATATGAATGCAGGCTAAAATGTTACACAATAAATAATTCAAATATATTAACACGTTTCAAACCATGTTTATACTACTTCTAATCACATGATTACTGCATGCTGATGCTGACAACACTTTTTACATACCTTATAAATTAACGTTATAGACTGATTTCATATAAATAAACATCTAAATTATATAATTATACACGTAGCTGTATACAATTATTCCAGCAAGCTTTATTGCACATTGTTACGTTCTTATTGACAACTAACATTAAGTTTATGCATTATTATCCTTACATACTAACTGTGTACTTTATATCCCAACACTTAATTAATACATAAACCGCTTCTAATCACATGATGACAATTATATTGATGACAAGATTCGAACTTCTATATATTATTTAGAAGAAAAAAATGAACATGAATATAATTATATAGCCTACCAGAATATCATTAATATGGGCCGAAATCAAACGTTTCATATTTACATATTTTCTCCTGTTTATAAGATAGGCGTCCTTATGAATCACTCACACAGAAAAAAGGGCCGATAAACAGTTTGACGTGTACACATTTATTTCTTGTTTTCTTTGCAACAGTGAAAAGTTCGAAAAGCAATTAATCTTAGAATGATTACCAATACAAAGTTCCACACCATTGCACACAGGCCTGCAAGGCCTGAACGACATAAGGACTATACTTGAATGCAACAATTTCAGTCTTACAGTAGATTTGATGTATTTTCTAGATGTACCTATGCATGTTCGTTGTTTGTTTACTTTGAAATCTAGGAGACATTTTTAATTGTCTTTCGTTTTGTTTTGTTTTCTTCTGTTTTTGTTTTTTGTATGGGTGTGGGAGGCGGGGAGGGGGGGGGGGGGGTGGCTGGGTGCACTTAACAATCCAAATATGCTATGTGGCTTTGATTTTCCCCCAAAACAATAACCATAATTTACACATTTAAACGACCTACTAATGATTACAATTCCATGTCATTCACCTTTATACTATACAGTATATACATTTTCTCGTTTGCCAATCACGTTTTTTTCTCAAGAAACCCATACCTAACAAGACTGTTTAAACTTAGATGAAATATGATTTAAATGAACGTACAGCAAATGTTTAGGGTCTTACATCATAGTGTGGATGTTTTACTAATTTAAATAAGTTACCATAAACCTGGCTATGTAAACGCAGAGTAAACGTAGAGGGTGTTTTGTCAGCTTACAAAAACATACGCCTTTGCTTACCACGTTGACGTTGATCACTAAGCCCGGCGCAGACAGAGCCGACTCGACCCGATCCGACTGGTTTTCAGTCAGGCTAGAGTCAGTTTCGCTCAGTCGGAGCCGATCCAACATGTTGAATCGGCCTCGAATGACCTCCTACTGGCTCTTGACTGGCAAAACCGGAGTCCTGAGGCAACGCATACTGAGTTAATCAGGCTGAAAACCAGTCGGATCGGTTCGAGTCGGCTCTGTCTGCGCCGGGCTTTATCCTCCTGCATCTTACTCACATGATCGAGTTCCCAGCTGTGCAGGGATTGCAGGGACACATTCCTTCCATCACTACGGAATCTGTATTATAATACACAAGACTTTTAAACTAACCATAGTCTTACAGCGCACTCCAGCGTCTTTGCCATGTTTGCAAGTGTTGACCCTCCCTTCGGCGTTGGTACAGGCTGTGATGTTGCCTTCGCTTCCCAAACAATCGATACCATCCAAGATGACTTCACCTGTGCCCTGTCCGAAATGTGCTCCGGTGAAAGCCACCCCAGTCCCCCCAAGGCCAAGGCTCCTGCAGACAACGCCAGCATCAGCATCGTCCCAGAGATTATCGCAGACAGTTCCCCAGAATCCGTTGCAGAAAACCTCAACTCGACCCTCGCTGTGATTTGCTCCATTAACGAGACGCAGGGTATAATAAGTTCTGAATCATGTAATAAGAAGGGTAGCGGGTAGTTGAATCATTATCTAATTGGAAACACATTGATCTACTCTAAGGAATCTTCCCCTTCACGTTGTACATGATAGGTAAAAGACGTAGTCCTGTTTCCAACGATGAATGAGAAGGACCTTCAGTGAAAGTTTGATCAACAAAACGTTATCAAAGAATTATTTTATCCCCACAAATCCAAAACCACATCGGCTGCCAATTGTGAATGGATATAATTCAAACAAGTTGTATTACATTTCGCAATGTTTGTCTGTACTCTACATAATTATGTACTTTTTTGTTTTCATTTGAAATTTGGTTCATATGTATGTCTTTTTAAACTTGTATGTATACGGAGTTTCGGAAATAAAAACAAACAAACGGGTAATCAAACAAACACACAATCACAAGATTCACGGGCTAATTTAAGCAAGTTTTTAATATAATGCCTAAACTTTTTTGGAAAAAAATACCCAGGAGGTTTTTAAATAGTTATTATGAATCAATATTGTAAGAAAAATGTAACATTGTCCAAATCCTCAAAACTTATGTGGAACTCTAGCGGTTTTTCAAAACTTATTGCATTCGTGTAAACAATACAAGCATGGGATAGGTTTCATTTTTCGAATTTCCCTTTCGTTAACTTTGCATTTCGCTCAATATTTTAACACATTACTCTATGGACATATCAGATCACAACAACATACATTGTATCAACCATTCATTATTTTTTGCAAATGTCAACAAAGTTTCTAGATCCCTTTGAGGGGAACCAGCAACCGACTTAATTTCAATAAATGAAAGACAACAGTTTAAGGAATGCATCACGTAAACATTCAGAATTGTTTTTCTTCTTCAGAAAATACGTTAGTAAGTTACCTGAATCTGAACACACCACCCCTGCATCCATCTCATGGTTGCAAGCATGCACCCTCGTTCGCCCACAGTCTGTGATGTTGGTTTCGCTTCCGGTACACGTGACCTTATTCAGAGCGATGTCGCCCGTACCTTGCCCGAAAGAAGCCCAACTCAAAGCATGTCCTGATTCACCGAGGCCGAGACTTCTGCAGACAACGCCTGCATCAACATCTGCCCACCATCCCTGACAGACAGTTCCCCATGATCCGTTGCAAAGGACCTATACACGACCCTCCCACTGGTTGCAACCATCAACAAGGCGTACGGGCAGTTCTGGTAGAAATTAAATAAAACAAAATATATTAGGATAATCCATTATTATGAGATTAAAATATTAGATTTTATTTATCATTCAACCATGGTTGAAGCAAGCCAGCTGTTTTGATTTGAAAATTGCAGCCGTCAGTGTAAAAGAGCGCTATATATGCACCCAACTAACAGATCCAAGCCAATTTCCCCGTTTTCATTAACCATGTTAACCCGTTAAAGGGAAAGTTGAGTTTTGGTAGAGAGGGCGCTAGACTACTTAATTGGTTTGTGAGGTAATGAAAAACTGAGTGTAAAATTTGAAAGAGCATAATATTTAAACAATAAAATCATCTTTGTTTGATCAAAATCGGTTCAGAAACGGCTGAAATATCCATAAATATAACAATTTGTAATAAACCCGGGGCCCCGGGTTTATTAGAGAATTTTGAACCAGCCGTTAAAAATTCAAAAAAATGCTTCCTCTTTTCAAAAAGTTACAAAATAGGTATTTAAATAGTTGTTGGTTATTTATCTATCTGATCACTATTTCAACAAAGCATCACATGCACAATATTTTATTCAAAATGGTTGAAACCGATGAGTGTTTAGAGAGCGCCCTCTTACGTTTTAACGGCTCTTTTTGAATGATAACATGATCTTTACTACGTCATTTGTAATTTTGTGTTCCTTTCTAGTTATAACTATTAGTTTGTAATGTAATGATGCAGGTTTTGGTTACTAAAATTCAGTTTCACTAAAACTGTACTCTCCTTACCAGAACTCAACTATCCCTTTAAGGACTGGTTCCGAAAATGCTCGGGCTTGGGTCTATTAAGAATACATGTTAACCCTAACAATTTTTGTTTGATTGCCCGAGAACGCGTGAAGATTTACAACTTTTTTCTTTTTAGGTATTGCGCATCTTTTAAAACAAAACTGTTGACAATCAGACCTACCGTTACGAAGTCAAATGACCTTTTGACTTTGCATGTCAGCCCGAAAATTGCTTATTTTCGTGATTTGTGAACAAAACATATGGAAATATCATTTGCCCTAAAACGAGATAAAATATTGGTTATTTGGTCTTGTTTTCATTTTAGGTGTTTATTTTGGGGGTCAAAATAGTTGTATTATATAGAACAAAAAATAATAATAAACTTAAGTTAAACAAACAAATAAATGCAATAGAAATTATCAAAACAATAAAAAGTGTAATATAAGGAATAAAATGGCTCTTCCAAATTCTTTTGTTGCATTATTATTCCGAATGGTCTAAAGAATATATGTAGTGAAAATTAATATTTAATTATACAAAATAAACAAATCTATTGGCAAAAGTTATGACCTTATGACCTTATTTGCATAAATTACCATTAATATGCAAATGAGTGAACTTTTCAAAAAATTGAAATGACCATAGGTTTTTATGCACTTTACTTGTATATAATGCGTGCAAATTTTCGCGGCGATCGGGCGTTTCACGGCCGAAATTTTAGGGGGGGGGGGCTTAATTACCCCCCCCCCCCCCCAGACCGTAGAAAAACCTCAAATAGCCCGGACCTTTTAGGGTCAAACCAAAATCAAAAAGTACTGAATGGTCTAAAGAGAACCAGCAACGAACAATTGTTTTACTTAAGTTACCTGAATCTGAACACACCACCCCTGCATCCATCTCATGGTTGCAAGCATGCACCCTGGTTCGCTTACAGTCTGTGATGTTGGTTTCGCTTCCGGCACACGTGACCTTAGTCAGAGCTATGTTGCCCGTACCTTGCCCGAAAGAAGCCCAACTCAAAGCATGTCCTGATTCACCGAGGCCGAGACTTCTGCAGACAACGCCTGCATCGACATCTTCCCACCATTGATGACAGACAGTTCCCCAGGTTCCGTTGCAAAGGACCTCTACACGACCCTCCCACTGGTTGCAACCATCAACAAGGCGTACGGGCAGTTCTGGTAGAAATTATTACAGGATATAATAAAACAAAATATATTAGGATAATCCGTTATTATGAGATTAAAATATTAGATTTTATTTATCATTCAACCATGGTTGAAGCAAGCCAGCTGTTTTGATTTGAAAATTGCAGCCGTCAGTGTAAAAGAGCGCAATGCACCCAACTAACAGATCCAAGCCAATTCCATCGTTTTCATTAACCATGTTAACCCGTTAAGGACTGGTTCCGAAAATGCTCGGGCTTGGGTCTATTAAGAATACATGTTAACCCTAATCAGGCCGGGGGGGGGGGGGGGGGTCGGGCGATCGGGCGTTTCACGGCCGAAATTTTAGGGTGGGGGGCATAATTATCCCCCCCAGGCCGTAGAAAAACCTCAAATAGCCCGGACATTTTAGGGTCAAACCAAAATTTAAAAAAAAGTACTGAATGGTTTAAAGAGAACCAGCAACGAACATTGTATTACTTAGTCCACTTTACCTTAAAGTTTAGAAAAAAAGGTTTCCAGAAAATACGTTATTATTATAATTATGTAGTTACCCCGTAGTTACCTGAATCTGAACACACCACCCCTGCATCCATCCCATGGTTGCAAGCATGCACCCTCGTTCGCTTACAGTCTGAGATGTGGGTTTCGCTTCCGGCACACGTGACCTGATTCAGAGCGATGTCGCCCGTACCTTGCCCGAAAGAAGCCCAACTCAAAGCATGTCCTGATTCACCGAGGCCGAGACTTCTGCAGACAATGTCTGCATCGACATCTTCCCACCATTCATGGCAGACAGTTCCCCAGGTTCCGTTGCAAAGGACCTCTATACGACCCTCCCACTGGTTGCAACCATCAACAAGGCGTATGGGTAGTTCTAGTATGGATTATTACAGGATCAAATAAAACAAAATATATTAGAATAATCCCTTATTAATAAAAGACTAGCAATTTACCCGTCTCCAGATCTTTGAGTGAGATATGTTGTATGTTGTGGTTTGATGAATAAGAAGGACCTTCAGAGAAAGTTTGATAAAACATTATCAAAGAATTATTTTATCACCACAAATCCAAAACCACAACGGCTGCCAATTGTGATGCATATACATTCAAACCAGTTGGATTACATTTCGCAATGTGTGTCTGTACTCTACATAATATACTTTTTTGTTTTCATTTGAAATTTGCTTCATATGTATGTCTTTTTAAACTTGTATGTATACGGAGTTTCAGAAATAAAAACAAACGGGTAATCAAACAAACACACAATCACAAGATTCACGGGCTAATTTAAGCAAGTTTTTAATATAACAACTTTTTCGAAAAAAATACCCAGGAGGTTTTTAAATAGTTATTATGAATCAATATTGTAAACAAAATGTAAAATTGTCCAAATCCTCAAAACTTATTTGGAACTCTAGCGGTTTTTCAATACTTGTTGCATTTGTATTAACAATACAAGCATGGGATAGGTTTCAGTTTTTCGAATTTCCCTTTCGTTAAAAGATTGTTTACGCTTGTGTGTTCATACTTGTTTAACTATCCACTGGATAGTTGTAACCGTGTGCTAAATCAGTGCAATTAATAGTAGATATCCGTTGCATTTCGCTCAATATTTTCACACATTAACTCTATGGACATATCAGATCAAAACAACATACATTGTATCAAGCATTCATTATTTTTGCAAATGTCAACATAGTAAACTAGATCCCTTTAAAGACAACCAACAACCAACTTAATTTCAATAAATGAAAGACAACAGTTTAAGTAATGCATCACGTAAACATTCAGAAAAAATAAATTTCCAGAAAATACGTTATTATATGTAAGTTACCTGATTCCGAACACACCACCCCTGCATCCATCTCATGGTTGCAAGCATGCCCCCTCTTTCGCTTACAGTCTGTGATGTTGGTTTCGCTTCCGGTACACGTGACCTGATTCAGAGCGATGTCGCCCATACCTTGCCCGAAAGAAGCCCAACTCAAAGCATGTCCTGATTCACCGAGGCCGAGACTTCTGCAGACAACGCCTGCATCGACATCTTCCCACCATTCATGGCAGACAGTTCCCCAGGTTCCGTTGCAAAGGACCTCTACACGACCTTCCCACTGGTTGCAACCATCAACAAGGCGTACGGGCAGTTCTAGTATGGATTATTACAGGATTAAATCAAACAAAATATATTAGGATAATCCCTTATTAATAAAAGACTAGCAATTTACCCGTCTCCAGATCTTTGAGTGAGATATGTTGTATGTTGTGGTTTGATGAATGAGAAGGACCTTCAGTGAAAGTTTGATAAAACGTTATCAAAGAATTATTTTATCACCTCAAATCCAAAACCACAATAGCCTCTTGACAAGGCCTGTCTCGTCTGAGCTGAGTTGAATGCACGGTATAGTGTACATTATGCAGGAACGACTGGACAGCGCGACTACCCTGCATAATCATTTGCCGAGACAGGGGATCGCACGTGAATTCACCACTCGCCAGATAGCCTTCATCAGGCTTTCAGGTCGTTCCTGATCCTGCATGCAGCGCAGCCATTGCTTGGTTGATACACGAAGCCTTGTTAAAGGCTAAAACCACAACGGCTACCAATTGTGATGCATATACATTCAAACAAGTTGTATTGCATTTTGCAATGTTTGTTTGTACTCTACATAATTATGTACTTTTTTGTTTTCATTTGAAATTTGCTTCATATGTATGTCTTTTTAAACTTGTATGTATACGGAGTTTCGGAAATAAAAACAAACGGGTAATCGAACAAACACACAATCACAAGATTCACTGGCTAATTTAAGCAAGTTTTTAATATAATAACTTTTTCGAAACAAAATACCCAAGAGGTTTTTAAATAGTTATTATGAATCAATATTGTTTTAAAAATGTAACATTGTCCAAATCCTCAAAACTTATTTGGAACTCTAGCGGTTTTGCATAACTTGTTGCATTCGTGTTAACAATACAAGCATGGGATAGGTTTCATTTTTTTCGAATTTCCCTTTCGTTAAAAGATTGTTTACGTTTGTGTGTTCATACTTGTTTTAACTATCCACTGGATAGTTGTAACCGTGTGCTAAATCAGTGCAATTAATAGTAGATATCCCGTTGCATTTCGCTCAATATTTTCACACATTAACTCTATGGACATATCAGATCCAAACAACATACATTGTATCAATCATTCATTATTTTTTGCAAATGTCAACATAGTAAACTAGATCCCTTTAAAGACAACCAACAACCAACTTAATTTCAATAAATGAAAGACAACAGTTTAAGTAATGCATCACGTAAACATTCAGAAAAAATAAATTTCCAGAAAATACGTTATTATATGTAAGTTACCTGATTCTGAACACACCACCCCTGCATCCATCTCATGGTTGCAAGCATGCCCCCTCTTTCGCTTACAGTCTGTGATGTTGGTTTCGCTTCCGGTACACGTGACCTGATTCAGAGCGATGTCGCCCATACCTTGCCCGAAAGAAGCCCAACTCAAAGCATGTCCTGATTCACCGAGGCCGAGACTTTTGCAGACAACGCCTGCATCGACATCTTCCCACCATTCATGGCAGACAGTTCCCCAGGTTCCGTTGCAAAGGACCTCTACACGACCCTCCCACTGGTTGCAACCATCAACAAGGCGTATGGGTAGTTCTAGTATATATTATTACAGGATCAAATAAAACAAAATATATTAGAATAATCCCTTATTAATAAAAGACTAGCAATTTACCCGTCTCCAGATCTTTGAGTGAGATATGTTGTATGTTGTGGTTTGATGAATAAGAAGGACCTTTAGTGAAGGTTTGATAAAACATTATCAAAGAATTATTTTATCACCACAAATCCAAAACCACAACGGCTGCCAATTGTGATGCATATATCAAACCAAATGTTTGTCTGTACTCTACATAATTATGTACTTTTTTCTTTTCATTTGAAATTTGCTTCATATACTGTCTTTTTAAACTTGTATACGGAGTTTAAGAAATAAAAACAAACGGGTAATCAAACAAACACACAATCACAAGATTCACGGGGCTAATTTAAGCAAGTTTTTAATATAATAACTTTTTCGAAAAAAATACCCAAGAGGTTTTTAAATAGTTATTATGAATCAATATTGTAAACAAAATGTAAAATTGTCCAAATCCTCAAAACTTATTTGGAACTCTAGCGGTTTTTCATAACTTGTTGCATTTGTATTAACAATACAAGCATGGGATAGGTTTCAGTTTTTCGAATTTCCCTTTCGTTAAAAGATTGTTTACGCTTGTGTGTTCATACTTGTTTTACTATCCACTGG
>JBAMJV010014676.1:0-27944 GCA_037951105.1 Echinarachnius parma
GTTGCGTTTATTGCCTCATATTTCTTTCGCATTTATTTTGCGTCAAATTGCCATTTCTCTTTTCGATCCAATTTCTGTTGACGTGTAGTCGGTGCAGAAACAGTTTTCAGGAATGACATACTAATATGATGAATTTATTTGATTGATTAAGGTAGAGTGACTTCGATATCATTGAATTGAATTGAATTGATCTTATTCATAACAAATTGTAGCTACATACTTTTACATCATACTCATACATCTATATCAACTCCCCCTCCACCCCCCCCCCCCCCCCCCCCGATGCCCCGTCAATAAATAAAAACTCCTTCATGTTCGACGACCATGGTGGAGGCATATGGGCAAAGCTTCGCAATATTATATAGGAGACAAGATGACCTATTACGGGGACTAAACTAAAGCATAGTTGTAATACTTTAAATAGGCAAACGGGGATTAGCCCACTTATTTGTTGAGCTGTCTTCGATCATTGTTATTTTCCGCGCGCGAGAGCGACGACGAGCTTGTTCACTACGGACCGGACGCGTCACATTTAACCCGTTCCCTTCGATATGCTAAAATCTCCATAGATTTTGTTCACACCACCAACCACACACTATTAACGCACGTATGCTCGCGTTTCTTGTGCGGGAGCGAGGAAATAATGTAGAGAGCGATATGAAATCGACAAGAATCTTGTCTAATGCCTAGGTCACAATAGGCATCGTGCTGTCTGGCAGTTCTACCGGCAGTGTACTAACTGCGATATGCCTAGTTTGAGCGTGCAGCGGGTTCGAGATCACCGTTTTCCGCCCCCCGGGGATTAGTACTTGCCAGAAAGCTCACAAAGGTCACAACTGCACCGGATGCCGCACGATCTTTTTACCTAGGGCGGATTTGCTACGATTTCGGGGAGTTGGGATATCGTAGATGTCTGCGGTATCTTTGTGTAGCGGTCACATATTCGCCGGGGCACGTACGATGACTTTGGAAGTTAAAACAAAAGTAAATCGCACGGCTCGCGTGCTTACAATCTGAGCACTCATACGGACGCCTTACGGACATCGCAAGATACTCTTACGATATCTTTGACATCTTAAAAGATTAAAGCATCCCGAAGATTATATACTCTCTGTATTCTTAGGAGGTCAAAAACACCTATTACGGATATGGTGACCGTCTATACATGCTACATTAGACCCATTTTAGAGTATGCCTGTCCAGTTTGGCATACCTCCATTACTGATGCTCAAACCAACGCAATTGAGTTTGTTAAAAAACGAGCACTCAGAATTATATTGGGTAGAGAATACACATCATACAGTGTAGCGTTGTCTATCTGTAAGTTACCATCACTCTCTTTACGCAGAAACAAATTGTTGATTAATTTTGGCACAAAAATGTTGCAATCTCCAAAACATAGACACTTACTCCCTCCAACCAAAGCTAGTACATGTACAAGACAATTACGAAACATGTCGGGATTGTGTACAATTAAATGTAACACAGAAAGATATCGTAAATTAACTATCCCCTATTTGGCACGTACATTAAAACCATGAATTTGGTTGGATTGTGTTTTGTTAGTAATGATTTGCATTGCTTGGTATAATGTAATTAAGTTATTTGTGTTGAATTGAATTTAAAAGAGTTTATTAATTAAATAGTTGGCAGCCAAAGGCTGAATTGTACATTTGTTACATTTGTAAAGTGCATGATACATGTTAAAAGTTGTAAAGTTTAAAAAGTAATGATTATTATGCAAACAGCAACATACACAATAGTACATAAGAAAAGAAAATGATTATACAAAAATTGAATTGTATCATTGTTTAAAATATGAACAAGGTAATGAAGAGCACTCTTTTCTTTTTAATTGGTAACCAATCATTAAAAACAGGGTGTTTTCTAAAGATATTATATAAACTGTTCACAAAGTTGTTTTTTTCTTGCTTCCAATGTAGTTAAATTGCACAATGAAAGAGCAAAAGTGGCATATAGTCACCTCCCAATATTATTCTGAGGACTCTCTTTAGAATTCGTTCTAAATTTAATATTTGCTTTTGAGTAATATTTCCATTCAAAACCGGGACACAATAATTAAGTACTGGTCTTACGTATCCCATGTATAGTTAAACGATCATTAAGATGATAATATTGTAGACTTCGATTGTTTTTTTTATTTATGTAATATGATAAATACTCATAAACTTGCAGTTTGGTACCTTGAATTTTGGTAAAATATTGATATTAAACTTATAATAGGTACATAATTATTCATTTTTAAATTATGCTTCATTAATTTTAATTGAAATATCAATATTAAAATAGTCTTGCTCTCATATAATAATGATTTCACAATAGGTATTCAGCTGATAGGTATAAATGATAAATATATTATAATTAATTAATTGCTTGGTGATTAATAACTTAGAACAGTTTTAATTATGAATTACTTTATATTACCTATATAGTTATGAATTGCTGTATACAATGTGGTTGATTAGCAATTATGCACAATGATCTGATATTTGTTCTTTGTGTAATGTAGCTTTGTTTATTTTATAGTGATTGACTTTTGTAAATTTTGTTCCAATTCATTCAAATTCGAATGTAACAATTGCTATATTATATTGTTTATACTATGTATGTTTTGATGTTCAATGTACACTGATCCTTTCAGCACTGCTGCTGATCAGTTTGAAATGTATACCAAAATAAATAAATAAATAAATAAATCTTACGACTATACCGTACGATTTGAGTGGCCCATGCAGTGCCCTTGCGGTGCCCGTGCGATGCTCTCCACGACGTGTCTGCGGGCTTACGGCCAGTAAAAATCGTACGATGCATACTTTTTGTTTTACTCCGCGTTATAACCTCCCACGACGTCGTACGGCGAGGAAAATGCAACGGCGACCGCATGATAGCCACGGCACCCGTGCGGCCGCCTTAAGATTCCCACAAGTTTTCCTCTAAAAGTGGCATCGTATACGGGCGCCTTTTCCCGAATCGGAGCATTTGTGACCTAGGCATTACAAGGGAAAGGGTAAGTGCACGGGGGCACGAACTAAGTAATGCCAGTCCCACGAGAGGGTCGCTCTCCTTTAAATAGCTGTATTACACCACTGTCTGATCCTAATCAATCAACGCGAGATCATCATCCCATCACCAATTTGTTCACGTGACCTACATGCCTTTCTCGTAAATCATTATACATCGGCTGAGCTAGAAGCTGACGAACGACGCTTTTTTAACTTTGGATATTATCGGTTATATAGTTTGACTTTTGGAGCCGTATATGGAAACTAAATTGCAGAATTATACTGTTTTGTTTCAGTCAATTGTAGTGGATATCAGACTAAATTAAAATGATGAAGACGGTCTGAACCAAAAACATCACAAAATAATACTTCTACTTATTAATGAGAACATGATATAGCCTATTAATATTTCAACCATTCGAAGGAGTAATGTTATTGTCTTAATAGGGAACCAACTCCCCAAAATAATATTCTTATAAATTATGAAAATTTATAGTTTTATTAGTCCATTCCACCAACAAGTTGAGAAAAATATGTTTTCAGACAAATTATATCATTGAAAAAACTCATCACCATACTAAAGTACGTTTTCATGGGTCTGCACAAGAAAACAGATTGTCTAGGACGTACGCGTCTTCCGTGGGTCTATTGTGTCCAAACATAATAGGCGTGTATACAATTTGCGCACTCGCAGGCCTATAGCTGTTGGTTCCGTAAGTGCTGTTGATTAATCATGTTAATTATGAATTGCACAACCTTTTGCAAAGTGTTGGACATCTAATTTAATATCAAACAACGGTAGTAAAACATAATAAGCATGTGTTGTTCTCTGCGTAGTGGTTCCCTTTCAAAATTGGCATCGCATAGAGGAACCCACTAGAAGGTTGTGCGTAACCCAGTTTGGCCAAAAATTGAATTGAAACCTTTTTACTCTGACCCAATTTATAAAAGGTCGTAATCCACCATTCCCTTTTGTTTGTATCTCCCTTCACGCTTTCACTGTTTGACGTTCCATAATTCTTCTCACCGATCACTCATATTCTTGTATGTTATCCGACAAGTTGTATTAACCAGAAAGTAATGTTGCACAAAATGTATTCACGTTTCGCGTAAACATGTGCAAACAAAAAAGAAGACATGTGCAAAAACTGATGAATGGTTGATATGTCCACTGGGTATTGTGTGAAAATTGAAAGTAAAATTAACTCTGTATGGCTGAGTTATAAGCAAAAATGCAAAGCGATATTCACTAACTCATTGCACTGACTTTGATCCTTATGTGCCTTTATGAAAGTCGACCCCTTTTTCGTTTTATGAATACAGCGGTCCTTCAATTGTCAGTATAAACGTTATGAATAACGACTCTTATGAATAGCGAAGTTACCCCAACAGATGTGCATCGTCGATATTATCACGGGATGTATTTTTGTTCTTGGCCAACTAATTGCATGAGTTGGTAAGTTCGAAGTCTTATAGAATAATGTAGTTTTACAATGGATTTAATTTCCATTTAAATCGGAACCTGATGTTCCGAAAAACATTATACTTGATCGTCATTTATTGATCAAGGTGAAAGCGTGCATGCCGTTCAGTTCGTTCACGCCTTTCAAACTGACACTTATGCCGGATAGTTTTTAGGGGTACGGTCGATTAAACTATCTTATGTCAGGATTAAAGTGCTTTGATCTCAGTGTAGAAGCCTATTAAGTTACACCCCCTTATTAATTCGAATGTTTCTTGTTTACCGAGATTTCTAATTCAGTATTTTGTTGTTAGTATATTTATATACTAAAGTTTAGTTTCTTTCTAGTCACTGGTAAGGTTTAATTCCTTTAAAGAACAATGATCACTCGGTCTTTATATGTGGATTGTGTTTGTCATTTCAGTATATTTTATTTGTACCTAACATTTCGGAAAATGAATAAATGAATATAGATATAAATCCTCGCCAAATTTCTGGTACAATTGCTATAGGCCGAGATGGTTGGTTGGTTGGTTGGTAAGTTTTTGTACAGACGCATTCAATCAATGATTTTGTTTACGTTTGGGACCGCCCTTTATCATCATCATCATCCGAGAGACGCAGCCAAGGTTTCATTTAAATTTGTACATATTCGTATACATACGGCCCATTGAATTAATTTGTGGTTATTATATTTGGCCCTATTTTCCCCGTTAATTTTTTTATAATACTATAATGCTTCTTTGAAAACCTTGGTATCATCGTTTTTTTATTTTCAAAATTATTATATTTAGCAAGTGAACGTGTTCTCCCCCCCCCCCCCCCCCAAGATTTTTCATAATACAGAGAACGTGCGCACCTTGCGTAATACAGTGGTACCTCGTCATAATTTGAGCTCTTATAGAAAGAAAAAAAAGTTTTTCTTTTTTATAACGTAAGTAATTTTTGTAGTCTCTACCAACTCTTTAAATTAATGTATCTTTTTACCCTGATATAATAATAAAAATGATAATAACAATTGGTACTTATAGAGCGCAAATTGCAACAAAGCCTGGAACAGAAATCTGGAAGCTGCCTCCAAGTGATTTTGGTTGCATTTTACAAAGTTAATGGGTCAATTTAAACGTATATTAATAAGCCTAATCATCACAACCAAAGCAACAACAGACAAACAACAAACATACATCATTGAAAGTTTTGTTTTGATTTGTTTTATTGTAACAATGTCTACATCCACGTACCACGTTACAAGACACTGAAAAATACATTTATAATCATGTTAACGAGATACACATAATTGTTTGAATCGACATTTACCAGTGTTAATTAAAAAATAACCATGCATGTGTCAGCTGAAATCGTGCCCAAATTTTAAAATCTCTCATCTTTATTAGATATACCAAATATTGATTTATAATAAACCACAGTAGCAGTGTCGTAGCGCGGTCTGACAGAATGGGGGTGGGGGAACGCGAATAATTTGGGGCACACCATGTGTTTTTAATTGTTTTGTTTTTCTTAAAAAATGTTTTCCTTATGTTTTTCATTGTTTTGTCAACTTACGGGGGGGGCAGGAGAACGTCAGTGACATTATTAATGACAAGTTGACAACTATGTTCGTATAGTTGACAGCTATGCTCGTATAGTTGACAACTATGTTCGTATAGTTGACAGCTATGTTCGTATAGTCGACAACTCTGTTCGTATATTTGACAGCTATGTTCGTATAGTTGACAACTATGTTCGTATAGTGCCTAAACGGTTGAGATTTTGAGTTCATTTCCATATGCAACTTACAGTAAACATGGTAGGGGGAAAAAAAGCTTTTTATATACAGTACGTTACTGTTATGCGACTTCATGAGGGGCAGGATGAATTTCCCCAACGCTTTAATGTTTTCAATGAGTTCGAATTTTTGATAATAATGTCCAATAATCCTCAACATCTTTGGCCCAAATCTGTTTTGCTCTTCTAAATATAAGCCGAACTAAGGATAAACACAAATAACAATAAACAACAAACTGTAACAGTAATCGTGATAGTACTACTTATATCGTATCATACAATTGCATCATCAAAATTATAAATATACGTACTGGTCCAAAATGTAACAATAAACAAACAAAAGCACAATACTCTGTATAAGCTTCTTCTTTTTTTTGTTTTTGCATTTACATAACTTTACAAAAGGCACGAACCCTTGTTGAATGAGATTGAAATGTGAAAACACATAGCTATCTAACTTGTATAATATCTAAAATAATATGTATTCATTTGTATTTACATTTGAAAGATAAACTCACAATTTAAGTACAACTTACCGTGAGTATAATATAGTCACGTATCAAAATAGTTAACTTCTAATATAATAATTTACAAAGTCATATATATAATATGTTTACCTGTATGGTCCTAATTGTCATTATAATCAAACATATACTGTGTTTTAAGCTCTGCATTACATAAACATAACATTGTATTCAATACAATTTGTTTATACAATTTGAATTAACATATAACATCTCCCTGCCAAGATATGAAAATTATGAAAACATTCAAGCCAACTCTAATCAATAAATATAGTAATTAACATTTAAAGGGATAGTACAGTCTTAGTTAAGAGGGCGCTTCAAGAAGTGAGTGTGTGAGGTAATGACAACTATGTACCCTCTTAAAATAATATCACTGAATAAAATATGGGTCCAACATTGTATTCGATAATGTTAAACCGACCTTCATAGAATCTACAGATTTGTGAAAATATATAAAATTTGCCCTAAAATTGATTCTGTTAATAACAACCTCTATTTAATGTTTTTTTAATTTGTATTATTATTTTACATTTGCAATGTTTGAAAACAGGAAGGCCCAATCGTCCAGGTGTCTATATCGCGCCCTCTTGTGCTAACTGTTGATATTTAAGTGGAAATAGCGTCCTGATATAGACGTTCAAAATGTTTTACCAATCAAGCATAGCAAAATTATGTTTTCAACGACGCACACACATTTTAGTCACTTAATTTCACTTAGACCAAAATAATAATATCCCTTAAATCACAAGATAGTGAGATAAAAAGAAAGAAAGAAAATAAATAGATAGATAGATAGATAGAAGATAGATAGATAGATAGATAGATAGATAGATAAATAGATAGATAGATCGATAGATAGATAGATAGATAGATAGATAGATAGATAGATAGTAGATAGATAGGTAGATATATAGATAGATGAATGGATATAGATACAGGATAGCGATATCAATTTTACACTGGCTCTATAATACAGTAAATTCATACTTTTGCATGTATTTGTCCGTGCATCGGTGCATTTTCTTCATTTTAGCTAGGTAAGACGTCACTTCTAATGACTTAGTATGCATGTAGTTCAAATGTATGCTTTTTAGTCATTTATTCTACAAGTTAAATATAGAGAATAATGCAATAATATTATTAATAACACATATACGATCGTATAAACGACATAGACCTGTATACACAAAACGAATAATTTTGTCCAGATGCAATAATATATACACACAATATCGGTAATGATAAGCAATGTGCACTTGTATACGATTGAAGTACACTACATGATCAAATAATTCCAAATAATTATCTCTACACATGTGACGGTAATATTTCAGTCGTATAATAGAAAAGTGTCATGATTACTTTAAAATGCTATAACAATGATCACTTTCTTATATAGGAACATACTCTTTCATAAAGCCTTGAAATGTTCTCAAACTTGCGTGATAAACACTTGAAAAGTACTTGGTAACAATATCGGAATATAAATTGCAAAACGTTTACTTTTTGCTAGTTTCGTGCATGTATGTTTATGGCCTGGGACAAGAACGGTTTGGGCGAAGATGATTAAGATGTCGAAATTCTAAAGTTTTAAATGAAAAAAAAAAATTCCATTTCGCCCATATCCTGGCCAAAACAGATCAGTATGACACGACACTTTCGCTGAATATTTTTGCAATCAGTGATGTAATTATTGAATTGTTACAAATTCCACGATTTGCACAACACATGCTGCGACGAGGTTACCACAAACCTTTAAATTTCAGTACCACGTTGCTGAACACATTACATTTTCTTAATTATTTTAATTATGCGGGTATATTATAATTCCATTTACATTTATTGTGCGGAAAACGTTTGATTCCAAATTTCACGTCCAGCACCAGCCAGAAGGGTTTACTCAGAGTGTACAGTCATATAGAATACAGATACATTCTTAATTTTAAAGATAAACTATCATCATACATGTCATATAACACAGAATATTGTATTATAAATGATATCTTATACTCATTTTATATCAAGGAATATTCTTGAAGATACGATTACAGGTAGCGCACATTTTCTTATTATGTTCATTGTTTTTCGGCAGGATAAATCGTTATAGCGGTTATCTCAAAACGGTGAAAAAAAGTTAAAATTCTTGAATGTTTGCATTTAAACGCTTCATTTTATAATGGACCCTATTAGTAGGTTATTATTTAATTTACTTGATTAACTGAGATCACCCATTTTGAAATTTGTTATACGTCGATTACTAAATTACCGTAGTCCACATGTTTCGAAATATAATCTATTTACTGTATTCATTCATACACATTCAAACATACAGTAGAGATCACGAATTACTTTAAACTCGAATTCGCGTTTTTGCGCGTATAATTATTCGCGTTTTTGCGCGTATAATTATTCGCGTTTTTGATGTCCCTTCAGACTGAATGAAGATTAAAATCGAGCTTAATAGAAAATCGGTCTTTCCAAGCGTCTTTGGTATTATGTGAACGGGAAACACGAGGAGTTTGCACGAGAATGTTCGAGTTGGGCCCAGCTCGAGTTTACATGAGTTCTTACTCGGAAATAAGGGGGAAAATCGTGAGCGCCATTGGAGGCTTATCCTAAAATATGAAATCTAAGCAGTTCAACGTCTCTGATTTGTCCTAGCACAAATGTATTTCTTCCTTTTGTAGATAATCTAAAGCGTCTCTACTCTCTAGTGTCCCGCTTACGTTGGCATTCTCAAGCGTCTCGTATTAGCGATGAGCTAGCATCTCGATAGAGACCTCCCATCTAAATCAAATAAACGACTGGTGTGATAATGATAGCGTGCACACAATATACATGAAAACACCCGTATTCGAGACCCAACTTTACCTAAGCTGCGTTCTTTGGATGGTGACGATGAAAGGTGGTCCCATAATGTCCGTAAATAATCATGATTGTTCTTCGTGTGACTGCTCTTTTTCGAATCGCTTGTAACAATCAAGACGTACACGAGTCATCGTCAACAGGCTGATATAATACGTAAGCCATGGTTTCTGTTAATATGTGTTGGGCCTTGTCCCTCTTTGCACTCAAACTGATTCCACGGTGGATTTATAATGATATACAGCTATACGCTATACTTTGATTACCCGGGTGAGGTCGTGTGTTGACCGAAGCTTTCTGAACCCTTCCGATTAGCAGACCAACCTGTTTCTTCACATGGCGCTATGGAATTTTCCCTTTAAAGTTCATCTCACATCGATGGCGTTAGCCATGGCAATGTTCATAAGTATGTTCAAACTCAAATCAAATTAAGTCTGAGAGGAGAAATGGGGGAGAAGAGGAGCTTTGATTTGAAGAAGAAAAAAACATAAATGAAACATCATTACATGTTCTGTCTATAGGATGAACTTTTTTTTTGTTTTTTATTCGAGACAGTTTCCTCGCTTTATCTCGATGCACCATTCCCTGAGGAAAATAATAAAGTTCTTATTAATACAATGCATTCCAAGCTTGGACAGCCACGGTGTCTTTAATCAAATATTTAAACGATACTTGGTGATCTGCTTCAACAGTTCAGATAACATGAATAATTTAACTAAGTATATCCACAACAGAGGCCTATCATGCCTTTCATATACACTGTATATAATGGGCCTTTATAGACAATTCACATCAGTTTCAGTCACTCATTTAGTACTATATGATGGGCAAGTTGTCTATCGTACTTTCTTCAAGTACATAGACCTTTGGGTTGCGAGAATAATATCTATGGTTCCATGGGATCAATACTTAGAATACAATCATTCGGTTCCAGTTTTATGCCATTTCAACAAACATGACAAAGTTAGTACAATTGGTCTTACAAATCCATAGTGTGCTAGATTTGTCCACATGATTTTTCCTTTGCAATGTAATTAGTATATCTAGGAGATCCTGGTTGCCATACTCGTCACCGACTTTCTGACCCCGGACATCCGCGTCGTGTTAGTGATCGGGGTCTGTTCGTACTCCAAGGCCGCCGTGCCGTTTGGGTAGAGCTCGTGGCAGCAGATCAGCTGTGACTTGGTCCGCCTCTCCCTCTTCCGCGAGCAGCAGCACGAACACGCCTGCGTATAGTTCTTACGGAAGTTCTCGCAAAGACATGAGTAGAGCAGCGGGTTTAAACAGCTGTTCGCGTAGGCCATCGCGCGGCAGATGACGTTGCCGTAGTAGCTGATGGGCGTGTTGGAGACGAGTTGCCAGCATTCCATGATGCTGCGGATGTGGTACGGCAGCCAGCAGACGGAGAAACACGCGACGAGGACCATCACCATGCGCGCCACTTTCCGCCGCGAGTTTCGCCTGCGCGGTGCGCCGACCATGTACGGACTCACGAACTCTGCGCCCGCATTCCACAGCACAGCGGCCATGCGCGCGTAACACAGGCAGATGATGCCCAGCGGGATGAGGTAAAAGAAGACGAACTGGGAACACTTGAAAGCGCGCTGGGCCGTCCGGCTCGGCCAGGATTCCACGCAGATCTGCCCTCCGTACAGCTGAGCGTAGATTGCCGGCGGACTTTGTATTCCCAAGCAAACCACCCAGATCGCTGCTAGCACAACAGCCGTCCCAGATTTGGATCTGCAAGGGGAACATAAAAGACAATCTCAGTTTAAAGAAATTGCATAACATTGGACCAAATAATTATTATGAGACGTATGTTCTACTTGAGTAACACAGTCCTGCAGAAGGTCCAGATACACTAAACAATGACAAAACAAGTCAACATGGATGGGATGGATGTTGTAGTTTCTATATTATGGCTATGAACGTTGTGTATCCGTCTGTCTGTGGCCAAATCGGGTAAACGGCATCAGTTGTATGTACATGGTTAATTATGTTAATTATGAGCAAATGCACATAAACAATTAGAACTGGCAAATGTGTCTGTCTTTAAGGTAAACGCTTATAGTTGATATACTACTTTATCTCACGGGAGCCACGGAACAGCTATATAAGGTCTCTTGTATTTATGCGGGTTCAGTTTATAAGGGGCTGACTGTAAGAAACTGTACATCGTATAGGTGCCATTCTGTAATCGGAGTCTTATGCACAGAACTTACAAGTCAACAAATGTGCGATGACAATTATTTTGAAATATAACTTACGCTTGACCCAATTACGCTTTACATTTTGGTTCACCCTTTTCTAAAGGTTATTAACAGGGTTCGTCTTAACTTTAAAGCCAGCCCCACACTAAAGTCACGATCCATTTCTGATCCGCCGAACAACTGTGTATTTGAATTAAAGCAAGACGAGTGTAATTAAATCATGTAGTTTACTCTAGTTCATATCGTACGTCGGATCGGATCGGATAGTTTAATGTGCGGTGGGCTTAACACCCGTATAATGCGCCATGCTCCTATCATGATATTGTTGCACAAAATCTTATTGTGGGGTATGATAATGTTGCTATTATTTGGCCGAATAAATGAAAGGTTTGAAGGGTTATACTGCTAGATCAAATAGGATAACATTACTACTTTGTATTTCACGTGAGACGTATTTGTGTAAATACATTGGATATTGTCTATTTCGAATCACTTCAATCGGGGAAGCATCATGCAAAAGGGGGATAAAATCGCGCATGCCATATATTCCATTATTATTGTGTTACTGTCATAGCAAACCTTAATGGAAACTTTAACCAAAACTATGATTGCTTAATGTATTTTCGTGGAAATGTCATCGGATACTGCACAGCAAACGACGATGAACAACTCCCCGTTCTATTTTTACACACCGGACTTATATTAAAAAACAAGCGTTATTCATCAAACTTAACTTCTAGAAAGATCTAGAAACCGTGATTTCACCTCAAACAGGACAAACAGACCTACATGTATATACATCTACATAACATGGTACAGTTGTGGATTCCCATTATAGACAATGGGATGATTATACTACGGACGGGGTAAATAAAGAAGAACAGGTTCTGAATTAGGGGGAGGGGTGGGGTATGCATGCATGCTGCGCCAAAATGTAAACACAAGTTTAATTGTTCTTAAGGGGGGCCCTAGGTTTTCGTCACTGAATCAATTCTGTCTGGGTTCATTAAGTGAATGTTAGTGGCTAAACGTGTGTGTTATTGGAGAATATGCGCCCTCTTAACCGGAGGAACTTAAAGGGTACCACCACCCAAAAATAATAATCTTTTAATAGAAAGGTAACATCTTTAGTATTACATTCCTTCAATAAGTTCACAAAAATATGTTTTCAGAAAAAAATATATAATTGGAAAACGCATCACCATTCTCAGCCATGTGGTCATGCGGTCTGAATGCGCAGACTAGTATGCGGGTAGAGCTAGCGGCGCTCTATGCAGAGCGAACGAATCATCCGGGATTCTATTGACGTACGCGTGAATTGCATTGGCGCACTCGCAAATGCCTGGCCCATGTGGAACCACGAGATAACCGTGGTTCCGTAAGTGGTGGAAATTAATTGCTTTGTTTATGAATTACACAACCCTTTGCAAAATGTTGGGTATCTATTTGATATCACAAAACGGTACCAAAACATATAATTATGTGTTGTCCTTTGCCTGGTGGTCCCCTTTAACTACTACCACTTTATTACAAAAAATACTTAAGGTGGGATATACAGAGAAAGGAAATGTCCCATAAGGCGGGCATGCAGACTGCCAAAATGAAAAGCAAACGTTATGTTTATTGTTTGGTTCATTCATTTTCCTCCAGGGGGGAAGTAGGGGGGGGGGGGGGGGGGTCGAAAATTCTACCCCTCCCCCCTACAATCCATACATCTTAATGTTGTCTGAAGGAAGACATTACTGATGCAAGACATGCAGAAAATTTGGGAATTTGGTTTTGTGGTAAAAGTTTACCTCCGCAGGCGGGTTATCACTTTGAATAATATGTTGTCTCTATATACAGAAAAGGGGGAAGTAAAAGAAAGGAGAACACGGACATGAAAATAAACAAAATAGTACACGTGATATGACTGATGCAATGACATTGTAAAACGAAATGGATTTGCGATGAGATATAGATATTATAGAGGTGATAGAGGTGTATACTCAAATAAAGAGATACAAGTGAAGTACCGTTTCACAATTATTTAATATCTGAAATACATTTTACAATTACAAGAAACTAGAAGAGAAACGGCAAAATGGAATACATAGGGACAAACACATGATTATAAACGTTAGTTATTCATTACTGAAAGGTGGAAACGAATGACTTTATAATTATGAATTGAATATATAATAATACTAATAATAATGGTGGCTACTTATATACCCCGGTCATCGGATACATACTGCACTCAATCCAGCACACAATCATTATACGGTGAATATACTAACTGGAATGAATATGTCATTGTCTAGATGAAATGCATTTATAAGACAAACCAACATGATTATATAGAAAGTTAAATTATTCTGCTTTAAATATTATACATTTTGTCTACCATATGGCTTTGGTTTGTGTGTTTGTTTGTTTGTTTGTTTATTTTATCCATGCAGTTCCGTGGTTGATTGATCAAATGAATACAACATTAGTTGCTCTATAAATCATTAGTCAAACTGCGCCATAGCCCAAAGCGAGAGTACAAATCTTTTCTGATCTTGCGGAAAAAAGTCAGGTTATATGTTTGAACATTGGACGCTTGAATGTTCATACTATCATTGATGTTAATATATATATACAAAGTTATTAACAATCATGATGGGAACGCTACATGAAATTACGTTCTGTTCACAGACATGCTCTGAAGACAATGGGGTGAAAAGCAAACCTTATGTTTCAGGTATGTTACAGAATTCGATCAGAGGACCGTGTAGCGAACAGAAAGAAGCTATTAATTATTCCATCGATTATGAAACCAGTGAAAATTTCTCTGCAACAAAGGCGTTTGAACTGACGCATATCGCGTTTACTTTTCATAAAATTATATTATTGTAGTAAGTAATACAAGGCAAGTTGAAACAAAACAAATGTTCATATGTTATCATCGTATTGCGATACACATCTTTGTCCGTCCAATTACATATTTGAACAAGAATTCCATATTTTATCCCCCACATTGGTGCAAAGAGAAATGCAAATACTTCTGTAGGAATATCAGATGCCTATAAAATGCGTTGACCTCATATTTTGTGCGGTCACTTGAGCAGAATATTTTGCTTTTAGGCAATCAATTGTAAAATCATAAATCAGACAGATTTGAGCAGGCCGCCAAAAGATTGAACCGCAGAAATACATCTATAGGCAGAAATTCACAGCACTGTTACAGTGGATTGTATTCAAGTCCATTAGGAATTATATTTATTCTAAAGTATCGTGACTCCTTTTAGGGATCGAGTAACACTGTCAAAATCTACAAAACTGACTTATAACTATAGCGGTTCTCTCATACCTTGTTGTATTTGTACTACTAATAGTATCATAGAACATGTTTTGCGTTTTCAAATTATCCTTTCCTTTATAAGATATGTACGATTGAAGTGTTCGGATTTTTAATTATCCACTGGAAAGTTATATCCGTGTACAAAGGTATAGCAATGAGTTAGGGAATATCACTTTGCATTTTTGCTCATTACTCGGCCATATGACATCCATTTAAAATGCATTTTTCACACTTAACTTAGTGGACATATTGGGCAATCATTAATCACTTTTTGCACATATCAACAAAGTTACTGAGTCACTTAAAAACTTGAGAATCGATTGATCTGCGAAGACTTTAAATGTAGAGGGACCATCGAATACAACGTTTCCTTCCAACGCCAATTGATACGAAAATATGAGTATTATTGGGGGAAACAAGACATCGTTTTTTTTTACTTTATATATTTCGTGCTGTGTTGTATACATTCAGCCACGTGGCCAAACTTCTATTCAATAATGTTAAAGGCCATTATAACGACCGAAACTTCTGTTTATCATCATTTTTTTAATGTAGGGGAAGGCCTATACAGTTATAGCAAGAATAAGATCGTTATGGGACATGTGACCTTCAAGTATAAAATTAAATTATCGAAGTCCCATATTATTTTTGGACATCAGGTTATTATTTTATTTTGGGGAGGGAAAGGGTTTTGAATGAAAGTGTCCCTATATATATTCTCTTAACATCTTGCACAGGCAGGCTATATTATGATGGAGAAGTTTGATTATTGAATAAATATACAACGTATAACCTTTAAAGTAATACATTATCCATGGGAATGACGTCACGTTATAAGGACATGTGACCCGATGTAGATCACGTGGTTTTAGGAAAGTATATAATGCACATCGCTGATAAAAGGTCCTATTTTGATTGTTTTTTTCGAAAATGAGTTAATGATTTTTGTATAATACAGACTATACTGCCACCATCAATGGCTTGGCTTGGGGGGTATTTTGATTTTGAATCAATACATTAAAGGGATAGTACAGTTCCTCTCCAAACTATATTAAAACGGTACTATAATAACATCCCGAGCAATTATCAACCGGATAATGTACCACATGGGCAAAAAAATTATAATTGGTAAAATAATTGTTCTATGAGGGTTATTTCCTGACAATGTCTTTTTCGGCTCTCTGTCAGCTATAGAGGGTTAAATTGTCTTAACCATATTTTGTTCTTCCACGATAAACACTTAGAAATCGTATGTGCACTCTCCTTCAATAAATCGTAAGTTAATGACATTTGTGTTCATTCGTGAAGTAAAAACCAGACAAATCAGTACATGTTTTGCAAACTAGCCTCTAATAGTAGTACAAAACTAGACGACCTGTGCTTGGCAGGCACACTGATTCTCCACTGCATGCAGCACTGCACAAGCTACTGCACTGCATGCACACAACACAATGTTAGATGCATACGTGAACGGTATGTGTACATCACGTACAATACTAATAGTGTATGCACATAATTATGAACAAATTATGGCAGCTAGGCAGTACCGCTTAGCCATATGGAATTTACCGGGGTACATTCGTCCCCAAATAGACATTTTTTGGTTCAAAACGTCAAAAAAAATCAACTTCCGTTCAATGTAATTTGATACCCTTTCACCATTACCTCCCTAAAGGTAGTAGCAATCATCACCCGAAAGGTGAGGGTAATACCTGAAGGCATGGCGATTTGCATAGCCGGACAGACAAACAAACAAATAGACAGACACACAGACACAACCTTCTCTTTTAGTAGTATAGATGGCGATCCGCGGTGTAGCATCCCAGCGCATGCCACTTTTTAACATCCGGAAAAAATACTCACCAAATACAACAACAGGGGTCTATTGAGAATGTGTGTTACAACAACAAATTAGACCCGTCTTCAATGGATTACAAATTCAATCTTATTTTGTTGATTTACGCATTCTCAAGAATGCGATGTTGCAAGCAGTCCAAGATAAACACTCGAAACGGCGCTACGTGCTAAGAATGGTGTTAAATCAACTAGGCTAGCTGGGTGCTGTATTGTCACATTTATAATAGTTGGATACACTGGGTGTGGAATTAATCACAATGTTATTTATTTTGTATGTAACGAAGGCACAATGTTACTGTTTGTAACTTCGGGTTTAAAAACGGACGTTAAAGCGTTAAAATGCATGAAAATTAACTTTCTGCCGTCACATGTAAAGAATATCAACAATCTTTATATCTGCTATACCATATATTTTATTCTGGGGAGGAGTCCGGGGGTGGGGGTGGGGGGGGGGGGGGGGGGGGGGGGGGTAGGTGGCGAGTTGCAGCCCTAAGCACCTTATAAGTACGCATGTTTTAAAGGGATCTAGCAATTATGTCTGAAACGACCAAACTAAAATTCTATTTAAAACAAATTACTTTCACACCTACGTTTTCCTTTAAGACTGAACAAAATACGTTATTTAATATTTAAATCGAAAAAATAGTTAATGTTTTTTTTTTCAGCTGTGAAAAGAGTTATATATGGCTAGTATGTGGTGTAACGTGGTCGGTCTGATTGGAGGCTCGAGATTTATAATTGGGGCGCATTATATGTATTACTTATTTTTCAGAGGATTTCCTCCCTTTGTTCTGTATTGTTGTTTTTGTGTATTACTATTATTATTGTTGTTATTAGGCTTATTATTACTATTATTATTATTATAATTATAATTATAATTATAATTATAATAATTATTATGATTATTATTATTATATTTATAATAATTATTATAATTATTATTATTATTATTTTTTTTTTTTTTTTTTTAATTATTATTATTATTATCATTATTATTATTATCATCATTATTTGGGGGCCTGTGTCCCAGTAAACCCCTACCGCCAACCCCTACAGCTAATCTACAGCTATCCGCTGCCTATTGCAATGCATCAACAAAATAGCACTTTCTTAGTATTTTTATTTTCGCTCGTTACTTGGATTATATTACATTTATGTATTATTCAACGTTCACACTACACCTCTATACATATTTTATCAATCATTTGTCAGTTGTACACGTAGCCGCGTAGTTGTAGGTCTACTATTTCCCTTTTTATTGTTGTATTATTTCTAGTCCGATTGTGTGTGCTTTTTGTGCGTGTGTTCGTACTTCATCGTTAACATGCGTACCTGCGTACGTGCATAGGAACCTGTTACGTACAAGTCTAATTTTCCATCCGTAAGCTTCCTTATTAATAAATATAAAGTATATATAAATTAAAAGCAATGTGGTCATTGTGCGCACTATATTACTTTTGTATCCCTACAAAACACTGAGCATCCAGTGTGAATTTCGCACCGTGCGCAAGGTGTTCGAAAGGTGGTACCTAAATAATTTACGACTCCGAACCACCTTTAAATGTGAAGTATATTTTTCATTATTATCGCCACCTAAAGGATTACATAAAAATGCATAAATAAACTCGTAAATCTAATTGTATGTCTCGCGTTGTCTGTCACTGTCAGCATTTTTTTTACGATTTGACGTGTCGACTAGCATCATTTTCCCAATCGTCTGATAAACAACATTAACGTTCTATATATTTATAATGCAGTGAACGCATAATAAATGGGGAGCAATTCATCTCTAAATCATCTGCTTAAACACGCATGAATGACGTGTTGTCGGTTCCAATATGTTTCACACGAATTCCCTTATATTTAAAGACTGTCTCGCGTGGGGATGCTACGTACACCGCACCGCGGGTCGCCATTTTGATTTAGGCTAGTTCGCGCGCACTGCATATTAGTACACATCGAGCCAGTGTGCATTCCGTACCGTGCGCAAGGCGTTCGCAATATGGCACCGCGCGTCTGATTAACGAAGCCAAACTACCTTTAAAGTGATCCAGGTTAAGTGTCTAACTCCACGAAAAATACTTGGAGCTTCCTCGTTTCTCTTCTGCCGTGTTGTTTAGCTTATGGTAAGAGAAGAATAAAATAGGGTTCGATTTTTTCAAATGTCCCTTTAGTATGTAGATAATTATCATTGAAAATCATTATTTCAAAAGCGTTAGCTAACGGTTTTGATAAAAAGTACAATTGTCGTCGCTGAACACGTCCTGCCAGCGCGCGTGGGCAATTTTCCCGACCCACTGAACTTTGAGCCTAGCGTGCGCAAATTCCACTAATTCCGTACCGTCTGTAGCTGTACACGGGTGCGGATATCGTCAATATCAAACGGATGATTATTACTGCGACAAATCTACAACAGACCATCAGTATTCGGTGATAAAATATGAACTCAATATTCGTTTTTTTCACTAGGTAAACAGTGTTCGTTTTCTTTCAAACTTTCACAAATCTTTCAATTCTATTTTACAATGATATTGATATAGGATTGAAGTCTCAAATGTCAGTTTGTGCAATATCTGACACTTTTACGGATCACTTTAACTTTGATGGGTGTTCTTGGCAGGTTTACAATTTCCCTTGTGTGCTCATATATCATCATAATATGTTTTCCCTTCGGGCCGATGATATCGCCACCCAAACGATGAAAATAAAAGCCGTCTAAAGTATAAACTTGCTACATGTATTTCTTTACACTTAAGGGTTTTGTAAAGCTTACTATTATGTTATGTAACGACACAAGGATAATGACACCGACAGTAAGAAGATACATTCTAGAAACCTCTCGCTCTACGAACTAAATAATTCATGGCCCTTGGTTGGTTCAGACAATGTCACACACACTGTAACCATTAAAGGGATCTAGTAATTAACTGTGTTTGACTGACATGCACACAAACTGGCAAATGGTAGATACAGATGTGTAATTCTGAGATCTATGATGTCCACTGTCAGTGATGTGTGAAAATTCCATGGTAAAATACATGTCACATGATCAAGTAATGAGCGAAAATGCGTCTTCGCTAACTCATTGCACTGACTTTGTACACAGTTATAATTATCCAGTGGACAGGGGTGTCGATCTGTTCGGAAAACACAGTGCATTGGGGGGGGGGGGGGGGGGGGGCGAGCATTGTTTGTGTTTTCCGAACAGATCGACACCCCTGCCAGTGGATGGGCACTTCAATTGTTATTATCTTATAACGTAAGGGAAATTCGGACAAGCGAAACCGGCTCCATGTTTCTATAGAAAAGACCAATATACAACAAGGTATGATATATGCAAACCGGAATAGTTCGAAGTAAGTTTTGTAAATTTTGACAAAGTTAATAGACCCCTTTAACGTCATTCCTTCTTTCTTAGTTTTACTATTTATATATTTTGTTTCCCGATACTAGCTACTACGGAACTGAAATAAGTATCCTTTCTTTCTTAATTTTAGAAAGGCGACGGACATCGAAAGCAACTCCATGCATACCCTACCCGCAAAGGACCAAGAGCGAGTTACGCGTGGCTGGTTTGCCCAATGTCACACTCGATCACATCCGTTCACCACTTCGACCTCGACTATCGATTTTCGATCTATTTTGTTGCTTTTTTGTTGTTACCCCAGCGTTTTTTCCTCAATATCGAATGAGCATGTATTAGTTTATTATGACCCCCGTATCTTTCGTAAGCAATGGGGCATTTGCGCGTTTGACACGGCGATATAAACGTTTTCTTTCCATTGTGTTGCTTTTGGTTTCGTTAACAGGTTAACCCGGCATTTCACCAACAACATCGAATTGTGTATCATGGCCCCCGTATCTCTCGTATAACTGCATGCGCGTTTGACACTGGAAGATAAACGGCATCTATATATCACCAGGGGCTAAGCAAGAGTGGCTTATTGATCCCGAGGGGGGGGGGGGGGGGCATACTCGTTGCACCCATCAAATGAAAATAAATGCGCGGCAAGTGTCGTCTACCGAAACGTTGCCCTGTGTTCATTTACGTCACAAGAAACACATGCACACGTTTAAAAAAGAGGTCTAGTAACTTCTGTTGACATGTGCATGATAAAATGTGTATTTCTGTGTTCTGATATGTCCACTATAATATATTAGTGATGTGTGGAAATTCGTTGGTACACGAATGTCATATCACCGAGTAATGAGCGAGAATGCAAAGTGATAATATTTGCTGACTCATTGCACTAACTGTTGGATATCTCCCCCAGGGATACTTTCAAATCCTAACACCGCACCACGTTTAAATATATACTCAAATTTCTGATATTGTCATGATATAGAAAAAATGTGCATTTGCTGCAAACATTTTACATTCAACTTGTTTCCCCAATTCGATTCAACGATTCAACAGGAACAAAATCACGATCTCGTAATTCGCAACAAGAATTTAAGAAAACCTGAACATCAAAATGTTACCTAAAGTATTCGCATTGTAACGCGCATGTAAGTGGCGGACGTGCGTGCTTTCACTACTGATTACAGAATGTAATGCATGGAGTTGGACAGGGCATTGCTCCAAATGATTTCATCGCGATTCGCCATTCTGAAGTAAGCCAGTCTGTGCGCATTATATATTTTACATACATTTACATGGTACTTCACCCTGTGCGCAAGGCGTTCGCAAGCTGGCACCGCGCGTCTGATTTTAGAACTCGAATCACGGCTTTGAAATGCGAATTGACGTCTGGACGTCTGGCAACATTTTCCCATTACGCTTCGTTATGTTCAAAGTCGAGAGTTGACAAGTTAGATTTAAAAATGGGAATAATCATTTTGCTACGGGAACAAATAATTATTAGATGCCCTGTACCAACATTTCTGCCACAGGTAATCAATGGAAGATATGAACACATTATCAAAACTCTTTGAGCGCTTCGTTCGACTTTTAGTCACAAACAGCGGCGCGCTTTGTTCGACTTGAGTCGCAAACAGCGGCGCGCTTCGTTCGACTTTTAGTCACAGACAACGATGCGTGTGGCGCGCGCGCCTAACATAATATGTGGCGACGGGGGGATCTATACTGCGCAGCGCACAAAGTGTTAAAGGAATCTAATAAATTTGTTGCCATGTGCAAATACATAGCAAATTGTTAATAATATGTGCATTTATGTGATCTGTGATGTCCACTGAATGATGTATGAAACTTTCATGGTAAATGAATGTCAGATGACCACGTATAATGCGCGAAAATGCAAAGTGACATTTGCTAACTCATTGCACTAACCTTGTACACAGTTATAATTATCCAGTGGATGATTATAAGCCCAAACAATTCAATCATAGATATCTTTATAACGAAAGAGAAATTCAGAAAACCGAAACAGTCCTGTTCCATACTTCTATTTAGTATTTACAATACGAATACAAGGAGGCATGTGAGAACCGCCAAAGCAGAGTTCCAAGTAAGTGTTGAGGATTTTGACAATGTTACTAATTTAGATCCCTTTCAATATAGTGTATTCATTTTGCAGACATATTCAGGTTCATAAAACGCCACATCACGATGCAGGTGTGCATCTAATCTGACCGTTATAATTTGGGTGATTTAAAGTAATTGGATGGTTTTCTATGAAGACTTAAACGTATTTCCAACTGTTGTTTGGCTTTAAGGATTGCCAAGTGTGTGGGGGTGCATACACCGCGGGTCGCCATTTTTAACTAGGCTAGTTTGTGCGCACTGCATAACGTGATTGAAGTGTTCGGATTTGAAATTCTCTATGGGAGACTTCCAAATGTACATGTACAAAGTTAGTGCAAAGAGTTATCATATATCACTTTGCATTTTCGCTTATTACTCGGTCATATGACATTCATTTTTTTACCATGGAACTTTCAAACATGACTCAGTGGACATGATTATACAGATCACAGAAATACACATTCTATCGACCATTCATCGGTTTTTGCACATTGTCAACAAAGTTACTAGATCCCTTTAAGTGTGATGAGGAGGTGCATGTGCTACGGTCATTTAGCGACGACTGTCATGTATGACTGTGAAACCCATCGAGACTGCACGGAGCACGTCACGTTGACGCACTGCTACAAAGTATTAAACGTTCATGGCATTGACTGTGTGGGTGTGTAGTGGGGTTAGACCGTTATGGTTTAAAGGGGCCCTGCAACCCAAATGCATGTTGACCTCTGTTCATCTGTATTAGTGTACACATTCAATATTTGTAAACAGTTTGACCCAAATATGTTTTGTATATTTTTAAACATTTTATCATTTATTTGTCTTCATGTTGCTAAGCCCCACCTCCTAAAAAACCCTCCAGAGCAAATTCTATTGTTGACCTGCAGTGACATCATTTGTCAATCACTGGTCAGCTACCATGAGATTAACAAAAGATGAAAGTACAACAAGATTAGGCTAATCACAATAGCATCACACGGTTGAATAGAATACCAACTCACACAACTTCAATTACAATAGCTGTTGCTATGTCAGAAGAAAAGCACTGTCTAAGCTATTGCATGGAGGTATGCAGGGCATGCTTTTGTGTGGATGTTCTTGTTGTACTTTCATCTTTTGTTAATCTCATGGTAGCTGACCAGTGATTGACAAATGATGTCACTGCAGGTCAACAATAGAATTTGCTCTGGAGGGTTTTTTAGGAGGTGGGGCTTAGCAACATGAAGACAAATAAATGATAAAATGTTTAAAAGTATACAAAACATATTTGGGTCAAACCGTTTACAAATATTGAATGTGTACACTAATACAGATGAACAGAGGTCAACATGCATTTGGGTTGCAGGGCCCCTTTAATAGTATAGTGAGGTTAGTGAAATGAAGTCAGTAATGTGAAGAGTTATGTTGGTTCGGACCCTCTTCCTTCAGAACGAATATATTCTGGGTTCAATTCCGACCGGGCACAAATATGCCCTTCCGGCGACAAGATAATTTGCACAGGTGTTGGTGTTACCCAGGTGTATTGGACAATACCAAACTAAATGAGACCCTGTGTAGGATTGGAACGTGTGTACAGTTAATGTATGCAGTTGTGTGCGCATTTATATAGCTGCCAGACTGGCATGCTCCCACGGGAGTTGAATGAGCACGTACGTGCGGATTATTTGTGTGTTTCAGAAGGTGTAGGGGAAATAATGCTCTTGTAGATGGCTTATGTTCTCAGTCATATTTGGCGCCATAAATAAAAGTAATACTATAGCCCGTTCTTATATCATAACTTTTTTTAAATTTTGTTATAACATGCATTCTCTAAAAATTCGTCCAACATATTTAGGGACCAAACCTAAACGGGTAAAATTTATCCACTATTGCATGCACAGTAAGTAACGCACATTACAGTACTCATTTTTGGGAAATAGAGATGTGATAGGAAGTACGGAGTGAGATGTGATGTGGTGTGGTGTGACAAGATTGGTAGGGCGCGCGCTTTCAAATCGTGAGATCCCGAGGTCGAACCCAGCCCACCGCGTTTGTCCTTCAGCAAGACAATTTTATTCACAATTGCTGATCTCTATACCCAGGTGTATAAATGGGGACCCGGTAGGAGGTGGAAGCCTTTATGTGAACGAGCTTCTCAATGCCCATGTGCCGCTTGGAAGGAATACTCCCCAGTGAGTGGAGATGGTGCGCACAATGTGTGCTGGTTTGAATTGTATCCTATGACTTGGGTAATAATAGTGTTAAGCGCTTAGAGATGAATATTGTATCATTATTTGGCGCTATATGAATCGGACCTATTATTATTAAATACAGTGTCTTTCTTACCCATATCAGCACGGGGATATCGAAACTTAAATCGTATGCATGTGAGACAGTATGGATGTTCCCTAAACGCCTTCCCGGTGATGAGTGACAACTTCGACAGGCCAAAGGCAACTAACATAAGAGAGCCGTCTCTCGCCCATATATACATGACGCTTCTATAGCGCTAACGGATGTCCGACGGATAGAAAATTTGCGATACCAAATTATCCGCTGGTGAAAGTCGCCTCCATAGAAAGCTTCATGCACGAAACATTCGCCGGATAGAACAACGCACATCGCCTGACAAGGAACGAATTGATACTTTGGTTCTCCGTCGGGCGGTAACGCTATCCGACAAGATACACGGTGGGTTGGGAAAGATAAATCTGAGAATTAAGTTCAGTGTGGACAACGCACCATCACGAAGTGGCCCGCGTCCTTTCTTGTTTATACTCGACGACTAATCGTTATACTGAAGCGGCGATTGTTAATGGGGTGTAACGGATTTGAAGCAGCGTGTGAAGTGGACCGCTACAACAAGGGTTACATCGCCCACTTTAGATCTGTTTTTCTCTTCTTCGTCACACCCCGATTCATGCCATTAAAGGGAGCCTGGTGTCTATACAAATATGAAATCTATTAAACCGAGTCTTGGGACCAATGTACGCGCCTAATTTTACTTAATTTGGGTTCACACGTCATGCTGATTTGGAAGGCGAGTGTTGGGACCAACAGTGCGCTATGTTTAATCCAGTTGGGTTCACAACTAAGTCATAATATTTTTGAAGATGAGTATTGGCTCTTGAGACCAGACAGTGTACCCACATTGGATTACGAAACGAGATAACAATCCTAAGGCCATTAAAAACAAGAGCCCCAGGGGGGCACGACGCTCACCTGAGGTCAATCAATTCATATCTGGCGCATGTTCTCTCTGGCACCCTCAGAAGATATGAAATCAGTTGAAATCATGCCAAAATCTATAATGTGATGTACTATTTAATCAATAACTTTTGATCCCCTGTACCTAACATTATGATTTACCATAATGTTTGGGTGAATCATAAAAAAAGACAGACACACATATAAGACAAAGCTTAACACATTTCACCAGCCACTGACCACTTCAGCATATTAACCCCACTCACATAGGGACCCTATGGGGCCATTCTGCGATATGACAACTTGCATTGTCATTTACCGTAAATCTCCGTATGTACGGCGCACTTGTGTATAAGGCGCACCCCCTACTTCCTAAAAAAAAGAAATTTTGTTTTGGGACACTTACTTACAAAGATCTTCAATTATGAGAAAAATTTATAACAAATTGTTAATTATTAGATAATTGCATATATAATGAGTACTGCTGCTCATGAATGTATGAATATTCATTAGTAATTTGCTTAATAAACTTGAATTTTTTACCTATTTTTTACCTATCTTATATATTTTTTTTTTTTAGGCGCACCCCCAACTTTTTCTATTTGTTTCCGACGGAAAAAAGTGCGCCTTATACACGGAGATTTAGGGTATATAGATACCTACATGTTACAGAATGTCCAGATTGTAATACTTGTTGATGTGGAGAAGAAAATATTTGAAATTCATTTCACATTTCCTACGAGCCATTCTTGGGTCCCATGCAGCTAGGTAAGAATAAGACTAGTTATGTGAGGTGTACAGGAAGAAAGAGCATAAATTCCTTTATTTTTAGAGCCCTATTTTGTTACTCTACCTGCTTTAGTTATGTTTTAATGATTTTTATTATTGTGTAAATAACTATAATTTAGAAAAAATCCTCAAATTGGCAACACATTGTGATACATGTATTTGTGAAACAGATATATTTGTGTTCAAATTGGCATCTTTGCGGCAAAGTCACTATATTTGTCTTAAATGGTTATTACTTAATATTTTCCACCTATTTTTATGCCATTGATCCGTCGATGAAATTTAGGAGTTGCCAATTTGTAGAGGAAAACAATGATCAATTGTGCCTTAAAATAGCTCTTGTCCTTGATGGGATTACAGCTAGGTTCGGTATGATTTGATCATTTGATCATCTTTTGAAGGAACACCAAAATGCACAAACAACTTTCATTCTTCATCTACCATTTTAGCAACTTTGGATCCCCTCCCTAAAGATAATTAAAGGAGTATATACCTCTGTGCAAAATTTAAGCTAGAATTGTTGAATAAGTAGTAAATGCATATAACAGAAAGAAAATAAAACAAAAACAAAATGTGACCTAGAAAACATCAATGATACAATAGGGGCATTCACACATGCTAAAAAGTAACAATTGCATGTTGCTTCAAATCATGATTATTTTTTTGCATATTTTATATTCATTTAATTCCAATGGGTTAATTTAATAGCATCATTTTATTCTCTGGTCTCTAACAGTCGAAAAAGCACAATGCAACTGAGTGTGCAAATGGAATGCTGTGAAACCACTAGACCACCGAAAGGCTGGTTAATTTTAGAGTTTGATTCTAACTATCCCAGTAAGTAAGGTTATTTAATTCATTTAATTGTGCTGGGTCATTAAAAAAAGTATGTTTCTTGCATGTTCACACAGGCAAAAAAAACACCTCACAACCTGCTGGATTGTACGATTTTTAAATCAAAATGCACATGAGCAACTGGACCAAACTTTGACCGACATGTAACTATTCCGCACCCATCCATTGACCGAGTGCTGAAGATACTGTAAGCATGCATTTTGCATGTTGGATATGAAAACTGATACAATTTACACTGTTCACACACACAAACACCACTTGCAAAAAGATACACCAAAAGTGTATTGCACATGATGATTTGAATCATACTTATTTTCATAAATAATCCGAACTACTATTTTCACGCACAAAACCGCCCCTCCCCCCCCCCCCCCCCCCCTGAAAAAAATAAAATAAAAATAATAACAAAAAAAATAATGAATTGCAACCTAAATAATCATAACTATTTGGGCAGTGTGAATGGTACTAGCAATGAAAGCTGCTAACAAGGTCAAGCATGAAAACATCAAAACATGAAAACACATGCTATAAATAGAAAGATTTGGGTCAAAACATGGTCCTAGATGTAAACAAGTGTC
>JBAMJV010014677.1:0-40882 GCA_037951105.1 Echinarachnius parma
TTTTTTTTGCGGCATTTTGTCTTTAAAAAACAAAGAAAAACAAACGAAATCTCCATGAAATTGATTTCAGGTCATGATAACTTGTTACCGATGATTCTCATGAAATTTTACCAGAAAAAACACCCAAACTTCACTTGCTAACTAAAAGGAAAACAAAAAACTTCAACAAAATGAAAAACATGCTCTTCGGTTTATGGTTACCATGGCAACACGAAGTGGCCAATCTAGTCAAAGCTTATACCAAAATGTTCGCAATAAGATTTTAGGAAAAGTCACGAAATTTGGTGACAATCGAATAAAAACTGTGGAAGCGGTGATTGAAAGTATGGCAGAGGGGCTCATAGGGTCCCCCCCCCCCCCCCCCCCCCTCGGGTTTGACAGGGTTAATGAAATGTAAACCTCTCACAAACATTATGCAATTTAAGTTTGAGCTTTCGTATCTCTCTTGTTAAATTAATATTCATTATTTTATTTGGTACATTAAACAATTTGTTTATTCTCTTGTTCATTGTAATGATTATGTAACCATATAACGTACATTACACCTAAATATGGGGCAAAATCAAAAGCAAAATGTCGCAAAATGCGTCAAATTTGATTTTGTTATCGGCATGAACAGTGAAGACCGAGTCTCCTTTCGTTTGGATGGTAGAGTGTTTTATGTTGAGGCGGTCATGCATAAACGTCATTGGTGTATTTTCCTTTTCTTTTGATTGAAAATGAGCAAAGAAAAATAGGCTTCGCCGGGAATCGAACCCGAGACCTCCGGATTGCTAGACCCGGTGCTCAAACCATCAAGCCACGAAGACTTTGAATGGCGGGCGTTCCCATGAAACCCTTTTCAATGCTCGATTAGTCAGAAACTATATAAATTGGGCCAATCCCAAGGATAATTAAATCAACTTTTATAGAGAAAGGCGCAGGATCATGCGAAGTGATACAGCTTTTTTATTAATTAAGTTCAAACATAGAAGAAACTGACTAGAAATATTTAAATGATTGAAAATGAGCAAAGAAAAATAGGCTTCGCCGGAAATCGAACCCGAGACCTCCGGATTGCTAGACCGGTGCTCAAACCATCAAGCCACGAAGACTTTTGAATGGCGGGCGTTCCCATGAAACCCTTTCAATGCTCGATTAGTCAGAAGCTCCTTTTCTTTTATGAAATCTTGCATCTTTTCATTTTTACTCGGCCCCACATTAAGGATGCACATTTCATGATGAAACAAACATTACAAAGGGGGCATCAATAGAAGGGAGAATAAACACATTTTCCAGTGATTCAAAGTTCATGTAGAATAATGAATACACAAGCATGACAAGAGAGATATAAACCCTCAAACTTGAATTGTGGAACTTTAGGTGAGGGGTTTAGTACATGTGATTTATTTTGAGAGGAGAGGTGCTTCAAACGGAACTTTCAATTGTGGAGATTTAAATGTGAAGTGTGTTTTTGTGCGGATGGGCATCATTGAAATATTTTTATTTGCTGTTGCTTTGATGTTGGAAAGAGAGAATGAGGTAACCGTAATGTTTGATGTCCTCAACCAATTTTGTTCAATAAGCCACTCACAAATGCTGTTGCTGCTGGTAACAATAAAGTTTTTGTTTAATAATAATCTATTCACACAAGTATAATGGCGCTTTATATAACTATCATTACTCTGGACAACTATTACACTGCAAAATCATTCCTGCACACCGAGTACAATTTTCTACTCCCTATGGAGTATTTCAGCTATTTCACCTGTAGACACACACAATGCTAAGAAATCACAATCCCATCATCATTGCCTGTCCCCATATGGCATATAGCTGGGTAGAGAGTAGCATATTAATGTACATCTGCCAATAATATATATAAAATAGAGATTCATATTATTGTATTCTTTTTTATTTTTTTAATTAGATTTAACTCAACTTGAACAAATATCCAAGCATTAACTAACAATTGTACCTGACTAGGTGCCATAGGGCAATTGTATATGCTTTTGTAAAGATATGCATGACCCCTTGTTTACAATTCAATAGAAATATAAAACAGAAAATGGGAACATTTGTTTACAAAACATATGGCTAATTGTCCACAAACTTATAAGAGTAAGTTGCCAATTTACGTCCCCATATAAACAAATAGACATCTTAAAAGTACCATAAGTTGCTAACTGTTCTGGTTTCTTGTCTAATTTTACTCTGATTTCCAGAGATGTATCCTAGCTACCATCTCAGATTTAGGTCGGTTGCCATGGTGATAAGCCTACATGAGTGGCAGAAATTAATTACATTTTTCATATACATGTATAATGAGAGCTATGATCTTTCACCTTTGACCTAATGACCCCAAAATTTAAGCAGTTCATTGGCTCCTCGAGATACATACATGTACTTAGTTTGGTTGAAATCCGTCAACTGGTTCTTGAGATATCGCGATAACGAGAACGGGACGTACGTAGGGACGGACGGACAACCAGAAAAAAGACCTGGAACTTGTTCTTCATCTTCCATAGTTGATCCAATCTTGGCCTCTAGTAAAGGAGAGTAACTTCCTATTCCAGCTGTGAAAGAAACAAATTGAAGAGGAACTGTATTCTATGTTTTCATTGCCAGCTAATTTTAGTTAAGACTCAGTGCTCGACATTATCACTTGCCCGCTTGCCTGGGGCAAGTAAAATTTCATATATTGTCTAGATTGCTTGCCTGATCAGGCAAATAAATAACTGTTCAACTACAAGAGAACAATGTTATGTCATGTGTTGATCTCATCTAGAAGTAAGAGGGCAAGTACAAACAAAAAGATATTGTGTCGAGGCTTGGCTTAGTTCAGTTTAATTTAGTAAATCCATTCAGGCATGTCAGTTGAGTCTTAGCAAAATTGTGAATTTGTGATTTTCATTTTCTATATTCTGAAAAAATAATTGATGTGATTAATTAATGCATGGAGACTTCCTTCTTAACTGTTTCAGATGAAGAATATATAATCAATGTAGCACAGTCCAGCATCTGTTATTTCAGCTTATACATTACGAATCCGGCAAATGAAGGTGTTATACATTTTCTAAAAGCTTATTTTAATAAATTTGTTCTCCGGCTACAAATGAATTCAATATACCTGTTTTAGAGTCAACAACTGGTTAGAGAGGTAGTCAATTCTGATTCTCCCTACATAAGATAATCAAGTTTTAAAGGGATAGTTGAGTTTTGGTAAAGTGGGTACAGTTTTAGTCAACTGAATTGTAGTAACCAAAACCTGCACCATTACCACATCATGGCATATATAGTTATAACTCCACCATGCTCAAAAGGAATTTAAAAAAAACGACTGAGAAAAAAGCTCATTCAAAAGAGCTGTTAACAAATCAAGAGGGCATACTCTAAAACTCATTGGTTTCAACCATTTAAAATAAAATAGTGTGCATGTGATGTTTTCTTTAAATAATTATTAGATAGAGAGATAATTAAATCAACAACTATTAAAAAGCCTCTTTCATATGTTTTTTTTTTAAGAGAAAACATTAACATTTTTGTAATGGCTGCCGGCTCAAAATTATCAAATTATGGTGGGGCCCCAGAATTATTAAAAAATTGTATGTTTATAAATATTTAAGCCCGTTCCTGAAACGATTTTGATCACATCAAGTTTATTCTGTCATTAAAATTGTATGCTCTTTCAAATTTAAACTCATTTGTTCATTACCTCACAAACAAATTATTTTGTGCAGCGCCCTCTATACCAAAACTCTATTTCTGTTAATTTACAATTAACTATTAACTATGTGTCAGGTTGGTAGACAAGATATACTCTAATGAAGAAAGCCAAGTTAGTCAGCTCTAAGTATTTAGATCCTCTTTCAAACCTATGAGTCTATCCTTTTCTTTTATATCCACCCCCTACTCACCTTTCTTGAATCACCCAGGCCTATTCATTTCCCCCATAAAACCACCTTGTACCAAGCTGCTGGTCACCTCTATTCAAACACTTCCCCAGCCCCTAACCCAGCTCAGGACACGTTCAATGCCCTCTTTGTTCTGCACTATATCCTCTTCTTTTGTGTTAGCTTTCAGGTTTGAAGATTTAGTTCTGGTTTTAAGGTTTTTGATTTTAGATGTTTAGTTATAAGTTTGTGTTAGTCATACTATGAGTAAATTGTTTATATTTGGATCTTAATAAATAGTTTAAAGTTCAATTATTGTCTTTAATGTCTTCCTTTCCATAAAGACTTTAGCAGATATCCATTTTATATATCTATTTTATATTGTTTGAGCGTTACTCTACCTACTTTATTTTTTTTTTAATGATTTAAATTATTTTGTAGGAGAATCTGTAAATTGGCAACACATTGTGATATCTAAAAAAAAAATGTTGGCAATCAAATTGGCAACTTTGCGACAAAGCTACCTTGTATTTGTCCTAAATTGTAATTTGCTTCATATTTTCAACTTATTTTGACCATTAATCCATTTAAAAAGTTAAGAGTTGCCAATTTGTAGTGGAAAATAATGATAAATTTTGCCTTTAAATAGCTCTTGTCCTTGATGGGTTTATACATCCACACTCATCTGAAATGACTATCAGTGGTGCAACGTTATCGTGGTGTGTGTCCCAAATAATTACAAAATTAAAATAAATAAAAAAGGGAAATTAAAACAAACAACAAAAATTGGGGGGGGGGGGGGGGGGGGGGGGGGGGGGGGGGGTCGGGGGAGGGCTACTTTTCAAACATGCCTGCATGAACTCTAAACATTTGTTGCATTGAACTCTATGCAAATTTATAGGGGCTCTTTTATGACTTTTGGGGACCCTTTTATTCATTTTTCCCTTCTTGTGTAACTCACCATGACTAACAACTTTAACTTTGAATCACGAATTCATGATGACTCTGATGCAGCAACCTTGATGGCTCTGATGCAATGATTCTTTGAAGTATTCTCGTTTACTTGGCCAGATGTCTCAGTTATGATACCCCTGGAATCCTGATGAAAGGATGAGCATAAGGCGGCCGAGGCCCAACACTGCAGTCATCGATTACTTCCATTGATGAGGCTGAGCATAAATGAAATACAAAAGTAACAGTGATATAGATTTGTGTTGTAATGCATTAAATGAGAGTATATTTTCATACATATTATGCCAATTCGTGTCTTGTTTTGCGTTCAAACTTTAAAAGGGGATATAATTTCCTGAAAATTTACTGAAAGTACTTCGGGAAAAAAACATTGAATATGAATTATTCAGGGATAGTTGAGTTTTGGTATAGAGGGTGCTAAACTAAACAATTTTTCTGTAAGATAATGACATACCAAGTGTCAAATTTGAAAGAGCATACAATTTTAATGACAGAATAAACTTTATTTGATCAAAATCGGTTCAGAAATGGCTAAAATATCCATAAACATAACCATTTGTAATAATTGTGGGGCCTCACAATTATTAAATAATTTGGAACCAGCCTAAAAAAAAATCAATAAATGCTTTCTTTTTTCCAAAATTGTAATAGGTTTTAAATAGTTGTTGATATTCTCTCCATCTAATCACTACATTTCAACATGACATCACATGCATGATAATTTATTTTAAATGGTTAAAACCACTGAGTTCTTAGAGTTAGAGAGCGCCCTCTTGAGTTTTAAGTACGGCTCTCTCATTGCTTTGAATGATAACAGGCTTTTTACTTACGAGCATGGTGGAGTTATAACTCTTAGTTGTAATCTAACACATTCGCAGTAAAAATCGAGAGCAAGGCAAATTGTGAACTCAATTTGTTGTTTTTTTATGGCTACCAGAAACTTAAAGAATCGTCCATCAAATATGGAAATGCGGGGCTCAATTTTTGCATAGGGGACTGTAATTTGGTCTTTCAAAAAAGAGAGTTTATACTCGGTCAATACGAACACACAGCTCAGCGTAGAGTATAATCCCAGCATAAAGGGCAGGCCGCTGCGGCCGCTGCGCCCGGCGGTCCGGGAGGACTCGTCGATGCGAGGCCGCCCAGGAACCGCGACGCCACGGCATACGAACTCGGCTTGAAATTGAAGGCACTTGCGATTAGGAGAGTTTTTGTGCTTGAAACAGTACGTTTAAGAGTTCATGTCAACACAACTGAACAGTATAAGACTCACAAAGCTCCATTTTAAGCAAACAGTTATGAAATAGTTGTTTCCAAAGCGAATTGATTGAAAATAAAGACACAAATCGACTTACCATTAGAGCGTCGAGTGCGGAGGATGTCACCGTTATCACGTGACAAAATCTTTTCGGCGAGGAAAAAAACATCATAAGTAAGGACTTTCCAAAAATCAAATTATCTCCACAAATACTTTATTTCCCGTAACAAAATTTACACATGATGACCGTAAAGACCAATTCTTCACATTTTGTTGCTTTTTATTTTGAAAAAAAATATTCAAAATGTCGAAAATTAAACAAAAATAAAAGAGGTCGAGTTGTCCGAGGTCAGACCCGACCCTTACCAACTCGGTTTGGCCGAGTATGTAGGGGTCGTTGGCCGAGCTGGTAAGGGTCGAGTTATCCGTTGGCCGAGTTGTCCTGGATTCAGTCTGTCTATATCACCAAATAAGTACTGACAATGCAGTACAACTGTGAATGTATTCGAAGTTGTTATATCGCGTACTGCGTACCGGTGTACTTGGTTGACGTTTGTTCACACAGACAGAAAACGAACGAAAAATGAAAATCTTTGCTTCAGTGAGCATTTAAATAATGGAGTTTTTCAAATTAAAGATGTAAGCAAATTTGGCTCGACGTTACCGCTCACTTTTTCAATGGGTGTTTTATTTTGTATGATCAACTTGGTACAAATGGCACATGAGGATATTCGCAGAAAAAACCTGCCCCCAAGAAGCAATATAGTGCACCCCCCCCCCCTCCCTCCGACCCCCTCCACAAGTGTTGGTGCACTTTATGTTGAATATGTGTCAATGTTGGCCACTGTTTGTGTTCTATGAACACTACTGTCTTGTAATAATGTAGTTACATGGTACTAACAGTTAAAATATTTAATATATACATGCTCACAAATAAATATTCTCATACATAAGATCCCGTTCATTGAAATGAACTATTATCAGACTGTAATAAACCTGTAATATATAATGGTCTTTGATTTGCAAGCCGTTGTTAATATCGCCTGCAACGATATACGAATAATAATTAAAATGGTCTTCTTTTTATGTCTTATTATAATGTTAGGATTATAGGATATGACCATGCTGTAGAGGAATATCCATCTCTAATCTTCCATTGAAATCAACTTTATCCCGAGTAAAAACCAACCTCTTACAAAATCTTTCATTGGCAAGCCGTTGTAATATCACCTGCAACGAGAGGTGAACAAATAGTAACATTTGCTTTTCTGTCCATGTCTTTAACAGTAGCATAATATAACTATGATGAATACCAACAACTTTACATCCCTGTTCTGACTAGAGACTTTTACTAACATTTGGAATTGCTCCAGTTTGCCATAATATATTTATCTCAGAAAACTCCATTTTGATCTGGTGATGTCTGATTAACTGTGATGCCTGTCAGATATGCAAGGTGATGTTAACATGGTGATTGAGTATGAATTAGTTTGCCAGCAGTAAACCTACAACAAGCGCAAATGTGGTAATGGTTCAAGGTTAAAATGATATTGATAATGAATATGCAGAGGGATAACTACAGGGTTGAAATAGATATGATATTGTTGAAAAAGATATGGTGTATTAGAAAAAAAGCCACGATAGAGTAGCATCAACATATGGTCTGGCGGTAATTTAACTAGTTATGTTGTTTTCTGAATAGACACGATAGAGAAGCATCAACATATATATTGTCCGACGGTAGTTTAATTAGGTATGCAGAGGGAGAACTACAGTGTTTAAAAATATATCAAAATGTTGGATTAGTTATTGTGTTTTAAAATACACACGATAGAGTATCATCCTCATCTACGGTGTGACGGTAGTAGAAGCCTAGGGTGGAATACGGGTTATACCTGTCAATCTTCTCATCATTCTCACTATGTACTGATATTCATTTACCATGTTTACAGAATGATTAACAAGGGTAAAACAAAACTTATGTTTTTTACTTAAGTTATGAGCCATCAAAAATCAAATCTGAAATTGGTAAACATTACATTTCATATGCAGGTAGTATAATGGAGAGGTTTCCCAAATGGTCTGATAGATACAAACTCACGTAACACTTTTCGCAAATCGTTAACAAATATCTCTTTAATAGCGAATGAAACATTACTTCTGTAAGTATTGTAAATACGCTGCAAATACAAATGATAAAATCTGTACTATAACAATACTGTGAAAGGACTGGCCTCAAATAGCCTGCGCTGCTATTGCTGGATCCCTTTTACCAACTATAATGTTCTTTTACTTTTCACTATTTCGTGATTTATAATATTTTTGTTAACGATGTTGTTATTTGGTAACTAAATTACATTTTAATTCGTCCCTTAAATTCCAACAAAGCGCTGATACAGTGGACAGTATTCTAAGGAAATAATATTTAACAACAGTAAAATGTGGATACATAGTGTTGTATACAAAGACTCTGTGGTTTTTGTTCAACACGGGAATACACAGTGAGTTGTCGTACATGTTGACTGTACATGGCACGTTACATATATTATCTCCAGGTTCGATTATATTGCGCTTTGAAGATAAATCATCATTCATTGGACTACGCTTTAGAATATGTTGACTATTGTACCGTAGAATTGATACGATCTGCGAATGAATGAAATAAATTGTATTACTTTGTGACGCAGTTTATTTGCGTGTTAATTGAGATTGTTCGTTCTTCCGATAAGTACATGTCCATATACAGCCTGAATGCACAACTAATCTGATACGATCATGTTTTTTCCGACTTAACCTCAAAAACATACCTCTTTTTTGCTTGTCAGGCGGGGGAGATGTGTTTAACTATTCTGGCAAAATAGCACAGGTCGTGCATGGACTCGTGGGTTTAACTCCTTGAGTGCCAAGCTCGCATACAATACACTCAAATTCCATAGAGCATTGCGATCCCAGGCACCGAAAGTGTTAAGCTAAATGAACGTCGAATTTCAGTCAAAATAGCCTCGTTATGACTACTGACTTGTACATGCATCTTATTCTGCATAGTACTTGTGAAAAGCGACGTGTTTTAAGTAGTTTTAGAGGCAACACAAATGTAGTCGAATTAAAGGACCTAAAGAATAAAATGTACTTTGACACTTATTCCATAGCTGATGACTTGAAACATAGGTCTGCCGAAAATAAGTCCATGAAAATAAACACAGTAGTGATTTAATACTAGTTTTCTGATGCCAAAATCTTATTTAGCAGCCAGTTTACGCCCCACCCACATTTATGGTCCGGAATCGGCAGCGTAACGACATGTGATTGACAATTCATTCGCTCACGTCATGACGCGTCATCACCAGAATTTAGTTCATTAGTACGTTCTTTAGATGACGTCACATTTTGGCGATTTAAAAGGGGCGTTCCCATGACAATTAGATAATTGCTAATCACCCCAAAATTGATTGATTTCATGAGAAATGACTGTCAATGTTTTTTTCTTCGGGAAAAATTAGATATAGAGAGCCGAATTGTGAAAATTAGGCCACCTAGACGCTGTAGTTCCTTTAACTGTGTAATTAGAACCGCTATGTAGTGGAAGACACCGTTAGTTGCACAGGAGCATGAAGCCGTGGCGTAGTGCATGTGCTCAGACTGATTTGGGATGGGGGGGGGGGGGGGGGGGGAGGGCACGCGACTGATTGGGGGCACACCTTTGTGTTTCATTACTTGTATACAGATTATCCTTTTCTGCTTTGTATTGTTTGGGCAAATTATTGAGGGGACATGTGCCCCCGTGCTCCTCATGACCACCCCCCCCCCCCCCCGTAGTTACGCCACTCTCATAATGACACACACATATCTTTGCACAGCCTCGTTTGTTTGCGTACTGCCTGGTAAATTCGTATTCATTGGCAGACGCGTCACGCTTTGCGCATTGTGTACAACTCTTTACATCTGATACGATCTGTTAATTTATGAAAATATATTCCATCGCTTTGTGATGCCGTTTATTCGTTTTTTTTCTCTAAAGTCTAGAGTTGAGGTTGTTTGTTCAATATGTTATTTTCATACAAGCTATATAACATGTAATCCACCTTCACACATATATATATCACAACTGACTGTAAAAATATACTTTTGCGTAAATGATACAGTAACATATGGTGTTTTTGCTTTTACATTTTATCGTATTTAGTGCCGCTCCTCGTGAGCATATCATTTTTGTATGTATATAATTATATTAAAACAGTTTGTTATGACAGATGTGTTTAACTTATTCTTGCTCAATCTTGATTCGTTTCTATAATTTGCACCACATTGCTTTATTGGCTAGTAGACAACGGACAATTTAAAACAGGTTAATACTCTAGAAAAAAACATTGAACACATCATGCATCATATGTTTGTATTCGCTTTGAACACTTATACCGATTTGCTACCAACAATTAGTTCATGAAATGCAACACCTAGACATTGTGAACATTATCATTCAATCACTTCTGAGCCTTCAGCGAACATTAACAACCGTATGTGGCGCTGTAGTAGTTTATCATAGTATGTATTTCTTGATATTTCGCCGAACTCTTCATTAAAAGGGATAGTTGGGTTCTGGTAAAGAGAGTACAGTTTTTGTCAAACTTAATTTTAGTAACCAAAACTGACACCATTATATTACAAACCAATAGTTATTACTCCAATGTGCTCAAAAGGAATACAAAAGTAAAAAGCCTGTTATCATAAAAAAAAAAAAAAATTTAAGAGGGCGCTCTCTAAAAACTCATCGGTTTTAACCATTATAAATAAAATTTTGTGCATGTTATGTTTTTTTTGAAATAGTGATTAGATAGAGATAATCAACCACTATTTAAAACCCTCTTTTGTATATTTTTGAAAAGAGGAAGCATTTTTTTGAAATTTTAAACGGCTGGTTCAAAATTATCGAATACTTTTGGGGCCCCACATGTATAACAAATGGCTATGTTTATGGATATTTCAGCCATTTCTGAACCGATTTTTATCAAATGAAGTGCATTCTGTCATTAAAATATTATGCTCTTTCAAATTTTACAGTCAGTTTTTTCATTATCTGACAACAAATATTTGATTAGTTTCCAGATTTTCGCCCATGAGGCTTCTTCAGGGATTAGAACACTGTTGTGTAATATAATATAACAGACCTTACATAGTCAGTGAATGCGTAGCAGGTATCATATACCTGCCAACTTATGCATTGTTTGAGTAATATTGGCTACAATGGTAATGACTATATGCTGTGTCGTACCCCGCGATTTGTGTAGATGTCGTCATTACCAACTTACCCCCCCCCCCCCCCCCCCCCCACCCCTCCCCACCCCCGTTATAATAGTGCTTTGCTTAAACTTACACAAACATGTTTTGAGACGGAATCATTACAAAAGTATGTGAATATTTAGTATACAATCTGATTGATTACCCGTGCTGAGCCATGTTGAAAGATATGATATTCCTCGTTCCAATGTTTGCCTTCGGAAGTTCTGTATCGCCTGTCCCATATATGTTTACCATGTATGTATTGTTCAGTGATACATCAGATTATAATCACCAAGATATGTTTTGCTACACCTAAATGCACGATACAGATATATTGAAACAGTCAAGTTTTAGTATAAATCTACAAGGTCTTAAACAGTCAGAATATCATACTTTTCTGATTTAACAATAATTTGGAAGAGCAAAGCTGTTACCATCAATTATAGTTCCTTCCATTTATTTCGCAGAAAAAACTACGAGTTAAAAGGGGTATATAAGAACGTAATATATTTTATTGCAGCCGAATGTAATAAACAAATGAAGTAATACAAAACAAACGTGTGGTTCTTTCAAACTTGGGCTGAAACATTAAACAAATGCAGATCTCTCTATTACAAAAAATTAAGGGTCAGCATTTTGCTATCTACCTTTTATTTCCATTTGTTTCGCAGAAATACTACGAAGTACCGGGGCTTCGTCCCAAGCTACCACCTAGACCACATGAGTTCCCCAATGAAGACAATAACACATACGAATCAATTGATGACACAAACAAGTCAAATACGGAACGTACAGACCATACTCATTTCAAAGAAATGGACGACGAAAAAGAACTTGTTACAAAACCCGCAAAACTTGTCATGAGTAACTATACTTGCGCTCCCGACCCCTTAGCGACCTTCACTGATTCTGACAAACTATCTACAGAGAGTGGAGAGAGTATGGACTCCGATAAACATTGCTACGTGGTCAAAGTTTCATCCGAGATGTTTACTGATGGTGATGTCCCTGGGAACCTACATGATGAGTCCGGATACATGGTACCTGATGCAGAGGGCACGAGTGCAGACAGCCTTCCAGGGAAGTCAGTATCTGCCACTGATGATGCTGGGAACATCATACAAGATGTTGAAATGTCGTTTGGTGACGGGGATTTGAGGGGAATGAACGGAGAGAGTGTCGATGAGTCTGGCTACATGATTCCGAATAAGTGCTCTTCAGATGCTGACCAAAGCCGTACATTATATTGCAACGAACAAACTAAGACAATGACAACACTCCGTGAGAAAGGGAGCTCCAAGATAGGAGGAGCTCAGAGGGATAATGCAACTTCCATAGATCCAGAGAGACCAAGGACGACATCTTTAGATAGTGACGACACTCAGCTCGAGCACACTTACTTCGATGGATATGAGGCTGCGATGACCAAGTTTGACATCGAGCGAGCAGGAGAGGAGACTGGCGATGTTCAACCACTTAATCATATCTACCACGACTCTCATATCGTTACTGAAGACTAAGCTACACTAAACTTCTTTTGTAGGGAATGACGCCTCATTTGATTCGTCGTTCGTAAGCGCCGGAAAGTGAAGGCTTGGATTATCTCTAGCCAAACATTGCTTCAATTAAATTAGGGCAGAACGGAGGAATTAGTGATGCATCACAATTGCTTAGGAATATCAACCACGATTTTTATCACAACTATTATCCAGATTGTGATTGTAGTGAACAGCTGCATCAAGATAGCATATCAAGTTAATGCAAATTCGTACCGATTTTCATGTGGTACTGTACAGTTATAATGGACCTCGGAGTAGAAAATTCTACTCTTATGGGGCAATATGAATGGTGGTCTGTTTCTATATATAGTAGAAGTATTGTTATCAATTCCGTCGAACTAAAACACGTGTATTTCGATGAGAGGAGATCCCCATAACGGTTCAGATATACAATGATGTCAGTGCCATAAATGATAGTTGTAAATGTCAGAGGTAAAAATGTAAGTGCACATGTTAAGGTGAACAATTCACAGGAAAAAAGGGGTGATTGAAAAGATAAAAATAAAAGTAAATTGGCGGGGATAATGACATATATAAATAGATAAATAGATAGACAGAACGGTAATTGCTTAAATGATTGCATGAGGATTAATAGAAAGGGGTGTGTACGGAGGAGGGAGACGAAAGGAGGATGGGAACATGAATGGAGAAGTATACTCTTCTGTTTGAACAATATTTAGGTTTACACGGAAATTACAAACATAACCTTACAAATATTGCAGGTACACAAAATAACATATACTTCAGCGTTATTGATAATGATGTGGATGATGAAAATGGTAATGATTATGTTCGTAATAGTTATGATAATTGTTCCTCCATGTATATAGCGCACTTTCTGTGTTTCGATGCCAACTGCGCAGCATTATTATAAACCCGGTCGCGTTTATTTTCCCCGTAAGACATACGCGTCAAATCGGCTAAAAGTGCGCTGGTAAGCCAAGACTAGCGCCGCTGCTGTAACGTACATTTCTATGCATCAAATTCTGCGACTCTGCGACATAGATTTAGCTAAGACAAGTCCAAGGGCAAGGGTGACCATTAATTAGTGGCCGATCTCGATGTGGACTATGACCACGACGATACGACTAGGAAACGTCATTTAGGTGTAGATACATCCCACTAACAGTCATCATGCTGTGCGAAACCACGGTTGTATTGAGAAAATGGCTAGGCTTACGTGTAATCAAGACACGCGAGCTAGTCTTGGCTTACCAGCGCGCTTTCACGAGTTTTTGAGGAAAACTGATGCGTACGTATTACGGAAAAAATAGACGCACCCCGGTCATCGAATACACACTGCAATCATTCCAGCATTAGGGAGCACATTTCCACTCTCTTGGGAGTGTTTCAGCCAGGCACCTTTTATCATGACATCAGGATCCGGAGCAAACAATGAAAAACGTTGCTTGCATAATGATAGTTTAATACGTTTACATTATCTTTGGTTAGTATCAATCATATCCGTCGCTGTTCATTCTAATTATGTTTCAAATGTATTATTCAAATATGTTAGTAACTGCAAGTTCTTTGTTATACGATTTTACTTGGTATCAACTTCACAACAAAAGTTGAGATGGATCATAATCAATGATAAGAAAGTGTTATTTGTAAATCATATGATGAAATTGCTAAAACAACTGCAGTTTACAGTTATTTTTCACTAAATTAATACATTTCGTGTTCAAAAAAATATCCATCGAACGTTTCCCCCCAGTTATATTGTATCATTCGTGTTTGTGTCAGAATAACAAAGAGTCGGACTAACGATGCATTGGGGTTGATGATCGTCGCCAAGACCGACCGTGGCCGAGACCGAGAACACAGCTACTATCTGGTTAATGCGTTTAAGGGAAGGCGGGGGCGGTCATCCAATTTCATTCGTGCCAAGACCACCGGTTTATATGGCCTACAACAATACAAATTTGAACTTCTAAATGCCTTTTTTGTTAGGGGGGGGGGGGGGGGGTAATATATGTGCAGTTAGAATGCAGTCTGAAAGCAGAGACTACACTCCTCTGCACCCACACCCAATCACGGTATAGGGATGCTGTTACTATGCAGTGTTACATAACATCGCCCCTGTGAGGAACCATATATGTACACCCCTCACTAGCCTTATCTAGATGATGCCACATCATCACTTATTGTATACTCTCACTTGCCATGTGGATCTAGAGTAATAAACAGCTCAATACTACATCTCTGTGTCTTGTGTGATTTGTACTGGACTGCTAATAAGAACCCACAAATATACAACTACAAAACGATATTACAACAATATTACATGGTGTCAGAACGATTGTGCACTCAATATGCAAGCTTTAAAACCACCAGGAGAGTTGGTAACGTCGAGAAATCCGGCAGAAAACTGGAAGACGTGGAAGCAGCATTTCGAAATATACAAAGCGGCAAGTGGACTTGGCAACAAACCGAAAAGTGTTCAGGTGAATACTTTGTTGCATGTCGCAGGACCAGAGACAATAAGGATCTTCAACACTTTTGAATATAGAGAAGACGAGGACAAGGATGATTTGTCTGTGCTAGTGGCAAAATTTGATGAGCATATTTTGCCACAAAAGAACATAACGTATGAGCGGCATATTTTCCATACACGGATCCAGGCTCATGGAGAGTCTATTGATGATTTTGTGACCGAATTGAAGAGGAAAGCTGCTACATGCGAATTTGGACATCTACAAGAGAGTCTGATAAAAGACCGAATCATCATTGGAATCAGGGATGCGTCGCTACGAACCAAGTTGCTGGAAAAGAGAGAACTCACGCTACAGCAAACCATCGATACATGCAGATCAGCAGAACTAACACGAACACAAGTTGGAAATCTGAATTTGCCATCAAGCGCACATCAAGAGGTGAATGCGGTAAACCAAAATTACTACCGCCAGAACCCCACAAACAAAAAACAAAAGAGGCCACAAGCGACAGGACAGAGCTATCACAATGCAGCGGAGAACACATTTGCGTGCAACAAATGTGGGAATAAGCATGGCCCCCGAAGCTGTCCTGCCTACGGAAAAACGTGTGCAAAGTGCAAAAAGTTAAACCACTTTGCTAAGATGTGCAGATCAAGCCATCAGAGCCAACCTGGAGTTCAGCAACTTGCAGCTGCCGGCGCCGACAACCACGAAGAAGGAGATCTGGAGGAGACTGACTTCATGATGGATGAGGTTACAACACACACCAGCCAGGCCAGCCTGAAGAAAGAATGGAATGTTCACCTCAACATCCAACGCAGACGGGTGAGATTCAAGGTTGATACAGGTGCGCAGTGCAATGTCATCTCAGAAGAGCAGTTCTCAAAGATGAAAGGTGACGATGGCGACAACAACAAGGCAGTACATCTAAAAACAAGTAAGGTGACTCTAACCTCATTTAGTGGTCATAAGATGATTCCGATCGGCAAATGCACACTGCTGTGTGAATTAAAAAACAAACTCTATCCCATAGAATTTCAAGTAGTGCGAGGCCAGAACATTAATGAAATTATTGGCCTGAATACGAGTGAAGCACTAGGCTTAGTGAATACCGTGCAAGAAGTGCACGTAAACAGCCCCAAAGTAGATAAACTGAAGACTAAGTACAAGCATGTATTTGAAGGCATTGGCTGTATGCCGGGAAAGCAATCCCTTAGAGTAAACCCAGATGTATCTCCAGTTGTACATGCCCCACGGAGAGTACCCGTAGCACTTAGAGAAAGAGTAAACGTAGAACTTAAGAGAATGGAGACTGAGGGCATCATAACAAAGGTAACTGACCCAGGTAGAGGTTGGGTGAGTAGCATGTGCACTGTAGTAAAGCCCTCGGGAAAAGTCAGAATCTGTCTGGATCCAGCCGATCTAAATAAAGCGCTTGAGCGGGAATACTATCCCATGCAAACTTTGGATGCTATTTGCGATAGATTGGCGGGCGCGAAAGTGTTTTCAACACTGGATGCAAATTGCGGATACTGGATGATCCAGCTAGATGCAGACAGTTCTGACCTTTGTATTTTCAATACTGAGTTCGGCAGATACAAGTTTGAGAGACTTCCCTTTGGTATCAATGTAGCCCCAGAGCTATTTCAAAGAATCATGACCGATACATTTGCAGATAGAGGGAGTTGAAGTGATCATGGATGACATTTTGGTATCCGCCAAAAATCAAGAAGAACATGATGAAATTCTAGAAAAAGTTCTTCAAAGGTGCACCGATCAAAACATTCGGTTGAACAAAGAAACTTGCAAATTCAACCAAACAGAGGTCAAGTATATGGGTCATATCATCACATCTGATGGGCTCAAGCCAGACCCAAGCAAAATTGAGGCGATCTTGAACTTGAAAGCACCTACTGACAAAGCCGGAATCCAACAATTTCTGGGCATGATTACCTACCTTGGTAAATTCATACCAAATTTGTCAGAAAAGACCGCACCTCTGTGAGAATTGCTAGACAAAAATGTACAATGGAAGTGGACAGAAAGTCAGGAAAAAAGCTTCCAAGAGTTGAAGGTCATGATCACTAAAGCTCCTACATTACAATACTATGATGTAAACAAAGATGTAACTCTGAGTGTAGACAGTTCCCAGTCAGGAACAGGTGCAGTATTACTGCAAGATGATCTTCCGGTAGCATACGCCTCAAAAGCATTCACGCAAACTCAAAAGAATTGGGCTCAAATTGAGAAAGAATTGGCAGCTATTCTGTTTGGATGCAGAAAATTCCACAACTACATATTTGGTAGAATAGTCCATGTCCAAACAGATCACCGCCCTCTAGAGGCCATTTTCAAGAAACCACTCCACACGGCCCCGATGCGACTACAGAAAATGTTGTTGCAACTACAGAAATACAGTTTGGATGTCGGGTACGTGAAGGGCAAACACTTGTATGTTGCTGATGCTTTGAGTCGTAACTACCAAGATGTGACAGAACAAATTACAAATGGTGACGTACCAGTGTGTATGGTAAATTGCATACCGATAACAGGTGAAAGGCTGGTTGAGCTCAAACAAGAAACTGAGAAAGATGAAGAGCTTCAGCTCTTGAAGAAAACAATCCAAAATGGCTGGCCAGACAAAATCGGCCAAGCAAACCCAAAAATCAAACAGTACTGGACAGTGAGAGAAGAGTTGGTCGTTGAAGATGATTTGATCTTCAAATCAAACAGAGTCATCATTCCCATCAAAATGAGAGAATATGTACTCGGTAAACTGCATCAGTCACACCAGGGAATTGAAAAGACAAAACGTCTCGCAAAAGATGTAGTTTATTGGCCAGGAATGCAAAAGGAAATTACTGTCATGATTGAAAACTGCAACACTTGTGCAGAATTCAGACCAAAACAAACAAACGAACCACTGCTAGGGCATACAAAACCAGAACGCCCATGGCAGAAGGTAGGAACAGACTTGTTTGAAATTGAAGGAAAGAACTACATGTTGATAGTTGACTATTTCTCCAGCTTCTTTTAAGTCAACCAGTTGAGTTCACTGACAAGTGAAAAAGTGATTGATGTTTGTAAACAACACTTTGCAAGGTATGGGATCCCAGAAACAGTTGTTTCTGATAATGGTACTCAGTACACGAGTGAGCAATTCAAGGAATTTGCTCGATTGTATCAATTCACGCATGTCACTTCCTCACCTCACTTTCCACAAAGCAACGGGAAGGCTGAAAAGACAGTTCACATTGCAAAAAGCCTGATGAAAATATCAAAGAAAGATGGAACTGATCCATACTTGGCATTTTTGGACTATCGAAATACACCAATTGATGGGTTAGATGCAAGCCCAGCTCAGATGTTGATGCAGAGAAGAACAAGAACTACTCTGCCAACAGCAAGCAAATTGCTAGAACCAAAAGTTCTGCCAAACATTCATGAGAAGCTGAAACTAAAACAGCAAACACAAAAGAAGTATTTTGATAGGGGTACCAAGACACTACCCATGCTCAAAGAAGGAGAGAACGTGAAGATGCGGATGCAAAACAATCTTTGGAAAGATGCAGTTGTAGTGACAAGAAGTACTTTTCCTAGAAGCTACATTGTAGAGTTGGAAGGAAAACGATACCGTAGAAATAGAGTAGACTTGAGAAAGGGTACTGAAAAGAAGTCACTAGCTGACAATGCAAACAAAGAGCAAAATGAAACTCCACTATTCATGACCAGATCAGGTCAAAGATACGGACGAGTGAAATAGCTTTCTATAAGTAAATAAATGTTCATGACTTGGAACGAAATGATAACGATTATGTCCTTGATTATTATTTATGTTTGACACTCGAGTGTAAGTGCCAACATATATTATATTATGAGATAACCATATATGTTCAGACTTGATTGATATTCAAGAATATGAATTCTCATTACCGATGTAAGCTCATTCTTAATTGTAAACCATTGGATAAGTCATAGTAAACAATAACTGAATAGCCAACAAGATAATTTGTTAATAAGTTTAGAAAATTGAACTTTTTGAAAATAACAATTTTAATGTTAAATTAAATCTGGTAATATTGTAAAATGCCATACATTCATACAATGGTTAAATATTGTAATTCTTGATTTATGCTTGAGAATTAATATTGAAGCTAATTGTGAAACTAAAAGAACAATAATTACATAATTTTGGATACCTTACTTTAAAAAAGAAAAAACAAAGAAAAGAAAGGCATGTGAAAAGTTTGTATACAAGAACTTCTTTATAGAGTTCAATAGACATGTTAATGATGTTATGTGTTTAAATTGATTCACTTCATAATTGAAATGTTATGTTTTAACATGTTTTGAAGAAATGATTGTGTATTATGTATTACTAAGTTTTGAAGAAATTGGATGAAACAGAAATAATGTTCTTATCCAAATTATAAATTGTATTCATGTTAAGGTACAGTTATAACATAAGTTTGTAAATAGCATATTGATGGATAAAAGATATTTTATGTTTTCCAAAGAAAGGGAGATGTAATATATGTGCAGTTAGAATGCAGTCTGAAAGCAGAGACTACACTCCTCTGCACCCACACCCAATCACGGTATAGGGATGCTGTTACTATGCAGTGTTACATAACATCGCCCCTGTGAGGAACCATATATGTACACCCCTCACTAGCCTTATCTAGATGATGCCACATCATCACTTATTGTATACTCTCACTTGCCATGTGGATCTAGAGTAATAAACAGCTCAATACTACATCTCTGTGTCTTGTGTGATTTGTACTGGACTGCTAATAAGAACCCGCAAATATACAACTACAAAACGATATTACAACAATATTACAGGGGGCGGATGCGAACTTAACCAACGCAACCCCCTGGCTACGGACCTGTGACATATATCTGGAATCTGAATGTGGAGTGGGAGTACGCGGGTTAATATTTATATTCATGTTTAAAGGGATCTAGAAACATTGTCTAAATTCTTAACATCCAATTAGAATTCCTACGGTTCTATCTTGTTGTATTTGTTTTAACAAAAGAAGCATGCGACATTGTTTAGTATGTATAATTTCTCGTTCGTGTAAAAGATATTATGGTTAACGTGTTCATATGCCGTGTTCAAGTATCCAACGGATAGTCATAACCGTGTACAAAGTCATTGCAAAGAGTTAATGTATAAAACTTTGTCTTGTTGTTCACGGGGCCATAATTATGACGTATACAACACCCAGTGGACATATCAGATAAAACAATTGTTGTTGTGTATAATTGTTTATGAGTAACAATGAAGCAGATTTGACAGGTACGAATTATTTTATCACAATTAACAGTAAACTTATACATTCAAATTTATGAAAGAATAGACATACATATGTAATATAGAAAATCGTGCTGAGAAATAAACGAAACGAATAATCAAAGAGTCAAGTTCTAATGTAATCGCTTTATTTGGCTACGTGTTAAGCTACGTGTCGAAACCGTTGTCACCACATAAGTATGCAATATGAACTACTAGTAATGTGTCCGGACTCATGTTATTGTACTGGGTGAATCGCTTTATATCGAGAGGATATTCAACGTGCTTGGTACCTAACTTTTACGACGAATAGTTTCAATTCAATCAGGATAATTTAGACACTCTATTACATTTATAGACAATATAAAAACATGCAAAATATACTTAATTTATATGAATACACAAATTTAACACATTGACGTACATATCATCAATCCTGCTGCTGTTATGTTGTCTTCATAGGCAGGATATTCTGTTATATGTTTAATACACTCATATAGATGAATGTTTGACGTTAATAACACCTTATAAGTAGTAAAGAACATTCAACAACCACCACCATCACCATGGGACCACCACCACGGAACAGTATTGTATATGTACACACGTTAGATTCTTACTACATCAGATATTCATTTGAAATTGTTAATCACAATACAATCATTAACCTCCGAAAAGTTCGGCTGACACCTACAGCCTTCGTTAGCGTTGTGACTTGACTTGACCTTCGTCACGTAACGATTGATCATCAATTACCAATACTGATGAATGTCATGGTATAAATAGTACACATGTGTAATACATGGTTAATTTTTAATGTGATACCCACTACAGGACAGGTAAATAACAAAGATTTCACATTGCCGTGATTAATGTGAACAATTCAAGTGATAACTAATTACTCTAAATACAATTGTAAACTGTGCACGAAACAAATGGAAACCAATACGGTATACCACGACACTCACTAAAAATATAATGTATATTTTATCTATACAATTGGTGGTTTATAATTGTCATTACATATGAACAGGAATAATCTCCACATCTCTGTTTGTATTAATTATGCATACTGTAAAAGTGAAGTTCAATTCAATGATGTTTATTTAGTAATTCAATTCAATTTCCACTGTGGTGTTCAATCAATTATGAACATGAAACACATATGTACAAATTTACATAGATAAAAGTAACTAGACATAGGCAAATCAAACAAATAATGCAATATTCAGTCCCAAAGCCTATTGACAGCTTATAACACACCATTATGAAGTAAAAACATTAAATATGGCACATTAAAGAAGCTCACAAAAGATAAATTATATTTTAGATAATATTATTACAAAAACTAACAACGAATCAATGCAGTTACACACTGACGGGTGGCTATATTTAATGACAATTAATGATAACCAATCAGGAAATAGTCACTCTTACATACGTATACAAGCAAAGTAAAACAATACATACCTGTTTTACATGCACATTAACAAACACAATAACATACCAAGTATCAATACTGTATTATGTGATGTTGTTTTCATCATACTTCAACGATATATCGTACGATTGTATCGTTACGACACTTGTTTTTACAGATGGTGATCTTCACAATAACCCATTGATCAACAAGAACCACTACAACACAGATCATGGTATATTTTGTACACACATAAGACTTTTGCAGGTATAATACATGATTCATACTTAAAGGGAAAGTTGAGTTTTGGTAGAGAGGGCGCTAGACTACTTAATTGGTTTGTGAGGTAATGAAAAACTGAGTGTAAAATTTGAAAGAGCATAATATTTAAACAATACAATCATCTTTGTTTGATCAAAATCGGTTCAGAAACGGCTGAAATATCCATAAATATAACAATTTGTAATAAACCCGGGGCCCCGGGTTTATTAGAGAATTTTGAACCAGCCGTTAAAAATTCAAAAAAATGCTTCCTCTTTTCAAAACAGTTACAAAATAGGTATTTAAATAGTTGTTGGTTATTTCTCTATCTAATCACTATTTCAACAAAGCATCACATGCACAATATTTTATTCAAAATGGTTGAAACCGATGAGTGTTTAGAGAGCGCCCTCTTACGTTTTAACGGCTCTTTTTGAATGATAACATGATCTTTACTACGTCATTTGTAATTTTGTGTTCTTTTCTAGTTATAACTATTAGTTTGTAATGTAATGATGCAGGTTTTGGTTACTAAAATTCAGTTTCACTAAAACTGTACTCTCCTTACCAGAACTCAACTATCCCTTTAATGTGATGTACACTGCATGGAAGGGGAAGGATACAGATCACAAATTGCTATGATACATTTTACCAATGCAATACTAATGTTAACTAAATATTCTTATTAATACGATTACAACAAAATAATACATAACCAATTTACCCCGATCGACAACACTCAACAAATGTGATGTTGTTCCTGTGATAGTTGTATCAGATTGGCTGTGTTGTCCTATGATATACATCATTCATCACTGCCTACAGGCCTTACAATAGTTGTTCTCTTTGTGTATGAATGATGCATACTATAAAAGTGTAGTTCAATTAAAGATATGTATTTACTAACTTAATGTAATTGTAATTGTGATGTTCAATCAATCATTAACATATTTACCTATTATTTACTTTGGCATATTAAACAACATAATGAAAGATTCTGCCGCAAAAAGAAGCAAAAAGAAGCAAAAAGATCGACAACACACCATATGAAGGAACATAATACAATTTGGTGTATTGGGGATTGCAAGTTCAATATTACAGTTCAATTTGCAGGTGGGGAAATAGAAAGTCAGGCATTTTTAAAAAGATGGAATGTGATCGAAACCAATATGTAGACCAGACGGACATACGCCATTACAAGTATTTGTGGTCTTCACAACTATTTTAAAACTAATCAAGAAATAGTCACTCTTAAATGCCTATTAACACCCAAAGTAAAACAAAACATATCTGTTTTATATGCACGTTAACAAACACAATAACATACCAAGTATCAATATTATATTATGTGACCTTGTCTTTATCATAGCTCAACGATATATCGTTAAGACACTCGTTTGTTCAGATGTTCATCTTTACAATACCTCATTGATAACAAGAACCACTACAACAAAGATCGTGGTACAATATGTACACATAATACTCTTAAAGGTATAATACATGATTTGATGTACACTGCATGAAAGGGAAATGATACAGATTCGGAATTGCTATGATAAATTGTAACAATGCAAACTAGTGTTAACTAATTATTCTTTCTTATTAATACGATGACAACAACATAATACCAATTTACCACGATCGACAATCCCTGACAAAATGTGATGTTGTTCCTGTGATAGTTGTATCAGATTGACTGTGTTGTCCTTAAATATGATATGAATCATTCATCACTGCCCGCAGGCCTTACAATAGTTGCTCTCTTTGTATAATAATGATGCATACTATAAAAGTGTAGTCCAATTAAAGATATGTATTTACTAACTTAATTTAATTGTAATTGTGATGTTCAATCAATCATAAACATATTTACCTAAGAAAGCAAACATTGGCATATTAAACAACATAATGAAAGATTCTGCCGCAAAAAGAAGCGTATCGACAACACACCATATGAAGGAACAGAATACAATGGGTGATTTCAAGTATGGTGTTTAAACCTGGTGTTAGTGTTTATTAAACACTAAATCGGGCTTAAACACATTACTTGAAATGACTTAGTGTTAGGATGGTGTTTACATGATGACCTCTGATTTCACCGTTGTACAAACTTCCGTTTCCGACAGGCGGTGTTTATTGATATGGCAATATACTATCGTAGATGGTGTTGAGCTAGTGTTAGTGTTTAATAAACACTAACTGCAGCCTTAACAGCGTACTTGAAATGAGTTGGTGTAAGAGGTTTGACCTCGTACTTCCGGCAGTGCCACGTGGTTGCTGGTGTTTAGCGTCGTCTGCTAATCTGCCCAGTAGTGTTAGTGTTGAGCATGTATACGCAAAACTCTATAGAGATAACAACTTCCATAGGGATCGAAATGAAAGTCATTTCAATTACAGATCGAGCTGGTGTTAGTGTTACTGTTGCTAGGTGGGCATTAAAATCACAATTCTGACTGAAATTGTGGTGTTTTCGTTTGTCTAAGCATGTAAAAAGGGTATCAACCTAGATAATTTGTGAAATTTAACTTAAGTGAAGTTTATGAAAATGAAAATCTTATTTTTTTATGAATGTATTAATTTGAATATCTACAGTAATTTACGCAAATAAGGTCATACAATTCATAATTTTACCCATAAATCTGATATTCAAATTTTTCACTACATAATTATTTAGACCATTATTTTGGAATAGAATAATAATTCATCAAAACAAATTGGAATAGCCAGTTTCTTCCTTATGTGTTTTATTGTTTTTATAATGAATTATTTTATGTACATAATTATTTCTTTGTTTTTATACTTCTGCATTTGTATTTTTTGTGTTGCTTGTTTCATTTCTAACTATTTTGAACACCAAAACAAACACTTCAAATGTAAACCAGACCAAACCAACGATGTATCTATTTTGAACGAAAACTTATATTGGCCAGTTGTTTTGTACACACATCACGAAATTGAGCGATTTTCGGGATTTCGTAACGTGATTTAGTAACGGTATAGGTCCGAGCTTTACGGTTTGGAGCAATAAAACAAATCTCGGAGGTGGGGGGGGGGGGGGGGAATAATGGCCCCCAGCCTTGTCGAGCCACATGTACAATATCATACAGAGGTGGTTAATTCCTGTGATTCTTGCAAAATTGTTACACACTTTTCAGGCAGCTAATTATTTTCGAAACCAGAATGTTTTTCTAAATAGGCCTATTATACGTTCTAGCTCCCATGTTTTAAAAAAGCCTATGAATGACTGCTACTTTCAAAATACTTAGTGTACACCTTTTCAGTTCGATGTTGAGAATGAGAAAGATCAGAATCTTGTTGTCATCAGTTTATATTTGAAACATCGTGATTCATGATGATTATTCCCCCCTCCCCCCCCCCCCCCCCCCCAACACACACTCCTCTAGAGGACCATGTAGGTAATGTATACACTGACAATTGTTTGTACATCTTTGACATTTTATTTAAAAAAAACTTGTAATTGAGTTCAAAGCTCTACGAGATTTGTTTTTAATAATGGCAAAAAAAAAAAAAGTTACCACATCGGGGACTCGAACCCACTTCTAACAATTAATTCATTACGTGATGTACACGTGCAACCGGCCTTACCCACTCGGCCATCAAACACCTACTGATCACGTGATAGATTATATCAAACTATATACTTAGTAACATGTCACATACTATCCGTATTTACGCGGAACTTGTACCGTGCATGCTGCCACAGCGAGTTATGCCTTCATCGTCGGGTAAGCAAACCGCTAGCGCTAGCGATGTGTCTCCGCACCCGGCGGGCATTCAATTTTTTAAAGAGAGTCACGCACATTTCTTGCGAGTTTAGTTTAAAATTTCACTAAAAATAGGGAATATCCACTAAAGGGCAATTCCACGCCAAAGTGGACATTTGACCAAAAATTTTACAAGCATTTTTATGACACAAATTTGGTATCAAATCAAAGCTTAAATTCTATATTTTTGGAATTCAATGAGAAAATGTTAGTTTTACATAATTTTAGTTGTTTTTTTATAATAACTTTATAACCATAATTGAACCCCACAAATTTGACATTTTGGTGAAAAAGTGTTTTGATCCTGTGTTTGTTTAATATTTCCCCAGTTAAGCCTAAAAACCATTATTCTGACTCCAGAGATATGACCATTTCGTAAAATAGTAAATTTGTATGATTTATTTGATTTGTTATGCTTCAATGACTTCTTATTTTCAGCCTATGAAAATGTCCTTCCGTTACCGAAAAATCAATATTTTTAATTTTGTGGCTCACATAATTGTTAGAGAGCAGACCGATCTTCAGTGCAAAGCAAGTTCAAGTAGGCCTTCCCATTGCTAACAATTGTATTACTCATTGTTTCTTCGTTAATTAATAAATAACAAAAGAAAATGTCCTTCCGTTACCATACACATGGCAACAGATGGACAAGGTACCTCATATTACATATTATGACAACATTTATGTTAAAAAATTGGTCTCTCATATATGAAAACCCAAAATAATGAGACAATACCTGCAATGGCCAGCTATCAGTGGCGTAGCGTGGTCAGACTAGTAATTTTCTGTGTTTCAACCAATCAGATTTGTGCATTTAGAACATTTGATCTGGCTCACAATTGATTTTATCTCTTTCTGCAACAGGGCCCTTGTACCATGATGCCATTTGTCTGGATTTCCATTGTATGGGGATTAGTAGGTCTATTTAACTGTGGTGAGCCAGGGTGTGAATAGGCTCTGATCATGACTTTGAATAGGTTTTTTTTTATACAATACACCCCTATAGATTTCTTGGACATGGGTGTAGGTCTAAAATAATTAAATTTTACATGAAATTTGCAAACTAAAAACAAGGCTGTAGAAAAAGCAAGAAATAACATATCTCCAATTCTTTCATATGTTGTAGAAATTATATCAAGCCAAGATTTAAGCAAAACAAATTCTCAAAATTATTTGATCCACGAGGTAAAACGGAAGGTCAAAATCTGAGGTCAAAGGTTATCGTATCCAAACTCGCTCATGCATGAACACAAATGGCATAAATGGATTGCACATAACATCCCCAGTCCAATGACACCTTTACAAAATAAATTGACCCAACGGTTAATGGACAATTGCCATTTGAAAAATGGTGCCCACGCCCATTTCTTACAAAACTCCCCCATACAAATCGACCATAGCGCCAAAACCATTGGGCGGATTGGGCTAAAACTTAAATATTTGCGCTTTTAAAGGTTGAAATATCATACATACCAAATATTAGCAAATTTGAAGGGGGCTGCGATGAAAATTTTCTATTTTTTTAAAGGTGATTTGACATGGAATGACCCTACTGTGTCATATCATACATTATAGTCCATTATGTCCTTCCGTTACCGAACATTGGTCCGCTTTGTGTGAAATAACTCAAATATCTGCGGACAAATTTTAATCAAAGAACAAGTAAATTCTTCTTAACCCTTCAGAGAATGAAATGTGTACCCTTAAAATATGTTGTATTATTTAATATCACAGAGTTTTAGTTAAAACTGATTTGATAACAAAACCTTGTCCATTTTGGTGTCCTTCCGTTACCGACCTCATTTGTATGCATATTCAATAATGTGCGGAGATTAAAAAAAAAAAAATTATGGGACCTTAAAACTGTATGTTTTGGAAGTATTGTTATCAAAATAGACTGTTCTAACAACACAAGTATTTAAAAATGTCTTTCTTAAAGTTGACAATTGTGTCTGAGTGTCATTCCGTTACCATGGATTGACCATGAATAAGAGCCATTTGGAGCATGAAATATAGTAAGAAAAAAAATAGAAATGTAAATGCTTGTGATGTCCATATGCTATCTATGATACAAACTCATTTTAGACCACAAAAGAGATGTTTCCTTCTCATAAATGGTCTTTAAATTTCAAAATTAATTTTATTGTACAATTCCAATAGACTTTTCAGTGGTCCTTCCGTTACCGTCCTTCCGTTACCGAACACTGGAGTAATTAATTTCTCATAATTAATATACCAATGTAGATATTTTTCTTAAAAGGTATTGTTATACTCTGTGAACATAAGGAAATTGACTAGTAGCCAACTTAACATGATAAACCTCGTAACTTCACAGAGATTGGGTCATAACTAAAAAACTTGAAAATCCATGTCCATTTTGGCGTCCTTCCGTTACCGGCCTCATTAGTGTCCATATCTAATTTACATAATGCGGTCAAAATTTTAGAAATAGTGGAAATCAAAGGTGTCCCAACAAGGATCAAAGACATGCCATTAAGAATACAAAATCAAAAGCAGGATCATGGAATTATTTGATTGAAGTTCCAAAATTGTGTCTGAATGTCCTTCCGTTACCGTGGAATTGCCCTAAAATCGTATCGACCAAGTGAATGGTTTGAATGTTTTTTTTTTTATTATGGTATTCAATACATGTATGTGGTAAGTCTTCATTACGGCTTGCTCTCTGATTCGTAACCATGTAACCTTTTTCGTCACCATTTTAAGGGGGTTCGCGTGATTTTGTCTCTGGTGTTGACAAACACTAGCGATACTGTGATCGATTACTACTCAAGGTCATCACGATTAAAAAGTTCGTGACCTCCTCTTAATCTGGAAGCTGGTGTTTAGCTCAGATTAGAGGCAGTTTTTCATCCTCAACACTAACACTAACCCCAACACCATACTTGAAATCACCCAATGTGGTGTATTTGGGGATTGCAATTTCAAGATTACAGTTCTATTTGGAGATGGGAAAATAGAAAGTCAGGCATTTTGAAAAAGATCGAATGTGATCGAAACCAATGTGTAGACCAGACTGACATACGCCATTAAAAGTATTTGTGGCCTTCTAATTATTTTATCAGAGTGGGTGATTATTGTCCTTTAATATGAACAAATTAATCTCCAAAAGTGTTACAATCTTTGTTCTACCATCAGACCTGTCTTAGTTGTCACCTTTCTATTGCAGCCAACCTGTCTATAGTGGCCACCGGAAATGATCCCTTGCAGTGAATAATAATGTCATAGAACATGCCTATTGAGGCCACCTGTCTACAGTGGAAACTTTTCTTGTTTCCATTGGGTGGCCACTGTACACATGTTTGACCATTTGGGGATTGAATTGTATATGATGTACACTTGTAGTTTGATTAAAGATGTTTATCCAATAATCAATTGTATTCAATTTCAATTCAACTTCAACTGTGACGTTCAACCAAACATAAACATACTTACATAATTATTAACAAAGTTAACATAAAGTACACACTGGCAGATTAAGCACAACTATGAAAGCGAAAGCGTATGGACAGAGTCGATAACACGCTATATTAATATTCAAATAGTATTATAGCAAACCATGACACCAATTCAATGCAGTTACAGAGTGACGGGTGCTTACATGTTATGACAATTGTTTTAGCCTCTGGAGGAGATCCTGCTACGACCATGACACCAATTCAATGCAGTAACAGAGTGACGGATGCTTACATGTTATGACAATTGTTTTAGCCTCTGGAGGAGATCCTGCTACGACCATGACACCAAGTCAATGCAGTTACAGAGTGACGGGTGCTTACATGTTATGACAATTGTTTGAGCCTCTGGAGGAGATCCTGCTTCGACCATGACACCAAGTCAATGCAGTTAGAGAGTGACGGGTGCTTACATCATATGACAATTGTTTTAGCCTCTGGAGGAGATCCTGCTACGACCATGACACCAATTCAATGCAGTAACAGAGTGACGGGTGCTTACATGTTATGACAATTGTTTAGCCTCTGGATGAGATCCTGCTACGACCATGACACCAATTCAATGCAGTTAGAGAGTGACGGGTGCTTACATGTCATGAAAATTGTTTTAGCCTCTGGAGGAGATCCTGCTACGATCCAAAGTGCAGGCCCTATATTGACTCTCATTGTATTACACAGGCGGTATTACAGTAGAACATCGGTTTTCAGTAGTATTTTGCATTACAATTGTTTGTAAACCAATTAGAAAATAGTCACTCTTATTATATACAAATAATATACAACAAGACATAATTTGGTTATTTGCAAACATCAACTAACACAATGACAGACAGATTATCAATACTGTATCTGTTTCAACGATATGTCGAATTATTATATCGTTAAAGCACTCGTTTTACAAATGGCGAGCTTTACAACACCTTATATAACAACAATGTTTTAAGTTAAATGCACAAAATGTTAGTGATAACAAATTGTTCTTATTGAAGTTTTAAACTGCACAGAAGACAAATTAAATAAAAATAATTTTGAAAGCCACTCTTCTGATTATAATAATAATAATGATCTTGTATTTACAATCTGACTGAATAATTATACAAAAGACTACGTATATCTTACATAATACAGGCTGCCATAGAATCACAGACTAAGTATATACCTGCAGTGCATCAGGCATATTTATTATTAGTGTCATACCATTGCCTTTATACTTGGAGACTTGTTGGAGGCTTGTCAATTGTTGTACACTTTGGGGGTATTTTCATCTTGCATTCCTGTATCTATACGCGCAAAGTGATACCTTACAGCTGCCTTGTTAGGCATGTCAGGATGATGATTAAGGATTAGAGTTACATGTCAGTTCAGAGATTCGGATTGGGATTAGGATCAAAGAATAGGTCAATTGAGAGATGGCGAAATATAGATTCAGGCATTATGCAACGAATACCTGATTTGTAGACCAAACGGAAATACGCCATTAAATGTGACTTTGTTTATTTTAGAATATTGAACAAGCATGGCTGTATGATTAAATATGAACACGATCAATCTTCGCAAGCGTTACTGTTGTTCGCTAATTGCTTGGATTACGCATACTGTAAAGTTGTAGTTCAATATATTTATACACTTATTCAATTCAATGTCAACTGTGACGTTCAACCAATCATAAACACTTGCACCTACAGTATCTACTGAGGTATACGTTCGTATACATGGACGGATTAAAAGCAATAATGGCAGATTCGGACGCAGAAGCATTTTAACAGGTCCAATTACACGCCATACGAAGGAATAGAACATGCGTATTTGAGATTACAGGTTCACGCAAATAAAATAAATGTAAACATAACATAATTACAAATAATTACACTACAATATGAACATGCAGTTACATAATAGCTCGCAGATTAATGTTTCGTTCAAAGAATGTACAATATAAGTGAAGGTGAAGCCAAGACAAGTTATGGTAGTCACATGTATATCACGCACTGATATGAGCTGCAGTGCGTTATATTACGATAAAGTAAAACACACGCGCCAATATCACAATGGATACACAGGATGAGTTTCATTGTTTTTGCAACAGGATGATAAATATGTTATGCACATTATACTACATTATGATAAATTAAATAAACAGTGGAATGAGACACATCATTATGCGCCGTTGACTGTGTGCTGCATAATAGGTCATCCTGTGTACACATATTTTAAAGGAGCGTCTAACAGTGTCCAAAACCACAAAACCTACTTAGAACTTGAGTGGTTGTCTCATACGTTAATGAGTTTGTATATACCATAATAAACATGGAGCATGTTTATTTATTTGTTCTTGTATACCCCTTTCATTAAACACTTTACATACGACTGAAGTATTCGGTTTTTAAAATTAACCACTGGGGAAAATAACAGTATACCATGTCAGAACAATGAGTTAGAGATTGAATATAGCTTGCATGTGTGCTGGGGTGTGCTCATTATTCGGCCATAACGAGGTTTTGAACCATTTTGCACTTCTTGCACGTGTCAACACAGTTACCGGATCCCTATACTGATACAGATTGTTGGTGTTGCATAATGAACTCAATCTCGGACACACCGAGGAGAAGAACAATAACTAAGCCATACGTGAATCCAAAGTCATATTGAGCTAGACAGCCGTTGACATTTTGAGAATGAAATTATTCGATTTGCTACCACTCATTTTCCCTATCACATCTATTACAATTAAGTATGACATTAGGCGATTGCACAATACATCATAATATGCACGCATAATTGGTCCTCCTTTATTGGACTTAGTTATCTGCGTATAATGAAAATAATAATGGGTTAACGTGATACAACGCTAAATTCAAGATGAATATACCTCAATGCTAATTTAAAAAAGCATGATATCTGAACATGTTTTGCCTAATATCTCCAGACTTTTATTCTGTTTGAATGAATAATATGAAAGCACGTCGTTTGCACAGCATGATACCCATGCCTGCCATGAGTATGTAAACTTTAGACAAAGTTCAGTAACATATAATTACCACAGTACTGGGCTTTATCGTATCGTTTCCCTGCTGTGAAGGGGGTGAGGGGGGGGGGGGGGGGGGGGGGGGTGTGAAACATTACAAATCAATTTAACTCCTCGTCTAAAGAGGATGCGAGCACTAGAAAGAACACCATACCACGCCGTAGCATGCTGCAGCAAATCATGCGCTCAATATATTTGTTTTCAGATTTGTTGCATTTAGATCATTATCTCATACCACATGACATGACTTAGTATTTGTTTTAGTATTATCCTGATTAACTATCATTGTTAACATTAAACACAACGATAATGCGAATGTGCAGTTATTCACTCTACTAGATATTTCGCGTTTGTTTCCTACTAATTAAATTGCTATTTTAGATTGTAACATGTGTATTGGTGAAATAATAATTACTTATTACAACATTTTAGTTGTTGATTTGAATCGGTATCTTGTTGACGAGTATAACGCTTACAACGTATTTCAGCATACATTACTCTTGTCGTGTAGGCAAGTCGTTTGACATATCATCACCCCTTGACTATCATTGTTCATACTCAATGATCATTACTGAGAACAGATCGTCAACGTTATACTTGAACAATCCTCTGAATATATGATTCCGCGATCATCTCATTATCGTAGAAATATGGCAAACTACAATAGATACTAATTTTAAGATTTCAGACTGTAACAGCATTCCTGCCCCTCTCTCCTACCACTGTCCATTCTCCAGGATCGTTACTGTGAACGGATGGTCGACGATTGCCTGATCCATCCTGGTAGACAGGATTTCATCCACCAGTCCTGTCATCATCCAAGTAGTATAACGTACAACACACACATCACGTATATACGGAATGCGTGTGCCATTCCGACCCCCTTCTCCTACCACTGTCCATTCTCCAGGATCGTTACTGTGAACGGATGGTCGACGATTGCCTGATCCATCCTGGTAGACAGGATTTCATCCACCAGTCCTTTCATCCAAGTAGTATAACGTACAACACACACATCCCGTGGAAGGCGTGTGACGTTCCGACCCCCTTCTCCTACCACTGTCCATTCTCCAGGATCGTTACTGTGAACGGATGGTCGTCGATTGCCTGATCCATCCTGGTAGACAGGATTTCATCCACCAGTCCTGTCATCCAAGTAGTATAACGTACAACACACGCATCACGTGGAAGGCGTGTGACATTCCGACCTCCTTCTCCTACCACTGCCCATGCTCCATGCTCATCACTGTGAACGGCTCGTCAAAGAATATTTGATCCAACCTGTGAAGATTGTCCGCGTTCATGTCACCATCCCAGTTAGCCTTCGTGTTGGGCTGTGTATTAACAAAATACAAAGATGTCGTGTCACTCATTGTATCATGTTATAGCCAAACAACTGGAAAGTAGCAAACCATGATGTTTGGCCACAAATTGTATACAATATACAATTCCATGTATTTTGACATTACCATTTCATAATAGAGTTAATAATACATTTCAAAACTCAATCAATTGAAATGTGCAATACACATAATGATATTTATCTGGTTTAATAGTGTTCGAGTCTTTATTTTAATTCACAATGCATGCTTTCAATACATCGTCGGTGACATTACGTACCGGCCAATCTTCAAATTTCGGTCGATTTTTCGATTTTGAGTTTTTGGCATATTTTTTATGTCTATACCCAACTCTATCACATATCTGAATTTCAGTCTTCAAAATTCACAATATCATTGATTTTCAGAAATTGATATTCGAAAATAGAGATAAAATTGTGATAGAGTTGGGTATAGACATCAAACATATGCCAAAAACTCAAAATCAAAAAATCGACAGAAATTTGAAGATTCGCCGGTACGTAATGTCACCGACGGTCATGCATCGTGGGTACATTGAAAAAAGCGACATGAGCGAGTTACATTTGGACATGATTATGAACTACAAACAGAGGTAAATTAATAACCGATGACATTATTACATGGCGCTCGTATTGATATTATTATTCGGTTTGAGCTGTGTATCAACAAAGTGCACAGTTTGTAAGTCACTCAAATACAGTCATGATCTAAAATGTAGAAGATGATTACCGTTGGCTACAAATTGAATAAATCATTAAAAGGCAATGCATGTTGGCAATGCTATAACATAAAGGTTAAAGGGATAGTTGAGTTTTGGTAAAGAGAATACAGTTTTGGTCAAACCTTAATGTTAGTAACTAAAACCTACACCATTACAAAACAAACTAATAGTTATAACTCTACCATGCTTGAAAGGAATACAAAATTACAAATGACTAAGTAAAAATCCTGTTATCCTTCAAAAAGAGCCGTCAAAATTCAAGAGGGCACTCTCTCTAAAACTCATCGGTTTCAACCATTTAAACAAAAATATTGCGCATGTGATGTTTTGTTGAAATAGTGATTAGATAATCAACAACTATTTAAAAACATATTTTTGTAAATTTTTGGAAAAGAGAAAGTATTTTTAAATTTTTTTTAACGGCTGGTTCAAAATTATTGAATACTTGTGGGGCCCCACAATTATTACAAATTGCTATGGTTATGGATATTTCAGCCATTTCCGAACCGATTTTGATCAAATAAAGTTTATTCTGTCACTAAAATATTATGCTCTTTCAAATTTTACACTCAGTTTTTCATTATCATGATTATCTCACAAACAAATTATTTTGTGTAGCGCCCTCTATACCGAAACTCAACTATCCCTTTAATGCTAATTACAAAACAACTCACGCTACCCTGTACAATGCTGCATATTGTTTCAAACGATTATAAGGAATAGAGAGAATGGGGGAGACTATATAACATGTACACGCTTGAAATGATTATTGCGCAATTGCATGTACACTGTTGGTCATAATGTTGGAATATTTTTTTTTTAGATCCAACTTTATTATTTTTCCTGTTTTTTGCGCCTAATGAATCATTTTAGACTAAAAATGATCATTTCATTATGTTTCCAAACTACCAATGTACAATACATGGTAGCATGAATTTGCATTAATTAATGAATTATTTTGTTTTGAGCTTTGAAAGGCAGGACCTATGATGATTGGCCCCTTTCCTTCTCCAAAGCGTATGTCCAACGAGTCATCGTTATGGGTCATTTCTTAAAGTTGGCCGTGAGATTTTCAACCAAAATTGGCACAGAGGCTCTCGAGGCCATACCCGGTCCAATGTCATTGGCTACCAGCCGAACGATGCTTGTGCTCCACCAGGAAGGGGTGTCAACAAGCAATGTCCACTATTTCGATGGACCATCGCAGGTTAAGGTCTGTAAAGTCCTCAGATGTCATCGAGAGAAGGGTAAATTAAAACCACGATTATCTCTAGGACGTCTACGATTGACCACCAGGATAGATTATCGCAAATTGCTTAACCTGTGCCGTAGAAACCGGAAATGCCAAAAAGGAGCCTTCGCCGACTATGAAGAAAACACTATGGAATCAACGTGGTCACATAGCAAGACAAACTACCAAGTGTCCACCCAATACCATGTAACCGAGATTTACTGGTCGTCCCTGGACTAGGGAGCCCAGAAGATTTCCGCCTGGATACTAGAGATATGTCATCTTAATGGGTACGAGCCATACCACTGTTGGGACGTCACAAACTCAAGTCGTTTAGTGAATGCAGACAACTTGGAACTTCTCGCCACGTAATCGGCGAACCATTTGTCTTCAATCTGTTCGGTCAAGGATGATGGCTCGTACCCATTAAGATGACATATCTCTAGTGTCCAGGCGGAAATCTTCTGGGCTCCCTAGTCCAGAGACGTCTGGTAAATCTCGGTTAAATGGTATTGGGTGGACACTTGGTAGTTTGTCTTGCTATGTGACCATGTTAGAGGGATTGCTGATGTACAGTTTGGCGGAAGGCGTTGATTCCATAGTGTTTTCTTCATAGTCGGCGAAGGCTCCTTTTTGGCATTTCCGATTTCTACGGCACAGGGTAAGCAATTTGCGATAATCTATCCTGGTGGTCAATCGTAGACGTCCTAGAGATAATATTGGCTTTAATTGACCCTTCTCTCGATAACATCTGAGGACTTTACAGACCTTACATGCGATGGCCCAACGAAATAGTGGACATTGCTTGTTGACACCCCTTCCTGGTGGAGCACAAGCATCGTTCGGCGGGTAGCCAATGACATTGGACCGGGTATGGCCTCGAGAGCCTCTGTGCCAATTTTGGTTGAAAATATCACGGCCAACTTTGAGAAATGACCCATAACGATGACTCGTTGGACATACGCTTTGGAGAAGGAAAGGGGCCAATCATCAAAGGTCCTGCCTTTCAAAGCTCAAAACAAAAAAATGCATTAATTGATGCAAATTCATGCTACCATGTATTGTACATTGGTAGTTTGGAAACATAATGTAATGATTATTTTTAGTCTAAAATGATTCATTAGGCGCAAAAAACAGGAAAAATAATAAAGTTGGATCTAAAAAAAAAAATATTCCAACATTATGACCAACAGTGTCCATCTTGATCTTCATCTGGCATTTCTGCTGTGCTAACTTTGGAGGCTGTATAACTTCGAGTGTCGATTGTTATTCATGGATACTTTGAACAAAATAACATGGACCGAGCTAGATATTGATCTTGAGCAAAACTGAAATACAGTATAGTTAAAGCTTTTGCTTCAAGTGATTTATATGGTCTTTGTTACAATCAACCAACAGTACTGAATTCGAATATCCCCATGTACATGTATATTGTACTCTGATGTTTGGCACATAGTATAACACTTAAATAGGCTTTTATCTTTCAAACGTCTTGCTCATTATGGAGATATAAATGACTGACTTGATTTCGATTGAAGTTGAAGTCAATGAGCAAGATTAGCGGAAGGTGATAAAATCTGACATGAATTTGTATTTCTTTGATGAAAGATGTATTGGTCAAAGATTAAAGTCTCAATTAGACAAATATTGGTCAAAGTTTAAAGTGTCTCAAATATTATAGAAATTACAACATATGAAGTTAATGGATCAGTTTAATAATAATGACGCATGGTGTTCGCACTTCTGTAAAGGCAGCGTCCCACCAAACACGACTCAAATCATTTACACAACACCTATTTATTTCAACGAAGATTGCTGGATCGATTGTTTCGGCGTGTGGCATGTCATGTTTTTGTGTGTAGAAGTCGCGTTCAAGGTATCGTGTCGGATTTGGTGTGAAGGCACCTCAATTCATAACCTTCAACTTTTTAGAGAAATGTTTGTCTAATTATGCCTCACTGTAGTTACGCCACTGATCTCTGGGGTTTTTCACGCAAATCATAAGTTAAACTTAGACTCAATAACATGAATAAATTGGACTTTAGATCATGAAAAGCCATTATTTGTTATAAGAAATGTATAACGTCACAAGTATGTGCACATTTTATCGTGAAAATGTTTTCATTCCAATGCAATGAAGCCTTTTTATAACTTTAAGTCCAACCTTAATAGTTCAGCTAAAAATCTTTGTGAAACATCTCCATGAACTTTGCAAAAAAGGCATATAATGTACGTGTATGTATTATGATACTGTATAATTATAGACAAACAATACTCACCTCGCCGTGGTTCAATGTTGCCCTCTTGCGGTTGGTTGATGAGATTTGCTCGCACAATGAGTCGAGTACAACAGTGGTGCCGCACCGTGTCAGGCTGTTTGTGGGAACAAGATACGGACGTTTATGGAACATGGTCGTGTTGTATCTTTGGTAATACAATATATCGTTAAAACCCTATTTGTTTTTAAATAATCAATGCATAATGATTAATCAACGTATATTCAAAAAGTGATACATAATGATAAGCACAATTTGCTTTTATTTTTTTGCTACTACATGTATAATTCTATATTTACCGACTTCATTATCAACATTATTACACGGATACAGTTTTGTTTGACTAGTTGTCCGATAATATTCAACAATAAAATGAATTGATCATTCAATGCATCTTTGTCCTTCAAGATGATGCACACATTATGGGTTTAGTAAAACGAATTATAAACATCTTATGTTTTTAAAAGACATCCAATATCAACCATTACAAATATAATTATGTTTTCCCTCAGTGATTGATGTGCAATTAAAGTATAGGTTTTCCCGCTCAATTTCGCGATTGTGTCAATCGAATTGATAATAGGAGCAAACGAATTCGCGCGATTTGCGATCGCCGTTTCAAAGCAGCATTCGAATTCGTAAATAGTCGTTCAAAATCACGTAGGGGCAAGTGAATTTGCACAAAGAGCATACCTTTTCATCAATGGTCATTCGAATTCGCGAAAGGGCAGTTGACAGTTGGCTGCACATTCGCGAATTCGAATGCCCATAATTAAATGAACTTCTGTGTCTATTCACGAAAGCTTGTGCGTATGCATTAATTCGCTTGCACTTATTCGGAATTTGGATGACCGATACCAACGATTACGCGGTAATGCTTGAATTTGAATGACCGTTAATGAATTCGATTGAAACAAGTGTAAAATTGAGCGGGAAAACCTATATTAAAACTAAACAATAACGTCGTTTTTATACATTCAAAACAATCCAACCCCAGTAAAATAATAATTGATAATTTGCACTTTTCCTAATTAACCCCTTGGCTACGGGAACCAGGTGAATTGTGTACAAAGTCTATGGGGATTTCAGAAACCAGAAGGGAACGGGTTAATAACTTTAAAACCGTATATCTCGTGTATACACAGTTACTTACAACTAATGTTTTTGATTAAAACTCAAATGGTATCTTTATATAAAAATGTTGATAATTGCGTAATTAAATTCGTTTTTTTTTCTACTTATGGTTCCGCTTTTTTTTTTAAAGGGATCTAGTAACTTTGTTGACATGTGCAAAAAGTGATGAATGGTTGATGCAATGTACGTATATCGTTGTTATCTCATATGTTAACAGGGTATTGTGTAACAATTTCAAGTCAAATGGACATTGTATGGCCAAGTAATGGGCGAAAATGCAAAGTGATATTCACTAACTGCACTCACTTTGTACACGGTTTCAAAACTCCAATTGAGTGTTTCTTATCTGAATACTTCGATCGTACATATCTTTGTAACGAAAGGGAAATTTGAAAAACCGAAACCTGTTCCATGATTTTATTGTTAATACGAATACAACAGGGTATGAGGGAACCGCTAGAATTAAAATTTTATTTTGAGGATTTGGACAATGATACTAAGTCCCTTTAAGGTGGATAAGTGTTGCATTATTATTATCATGTTTATGCTAATTGCCAGGGGCTTGTTGCAAGAAAGGGTCCTATCTTTAGGACGTCCTAAATGTCACGTGACTGTCATGTGACTACGACTGAATTACGTACACTTAGGACAGTTGTCCTAACTTCGCGATCGGAACAAACCCCATCATCGGTCAAATGTAAACATGTTTTATGGAAAGCTTGCGTTCTTTCAATCAGTGAGAAAGGGACACGATATAAAATGAACTAAACTATGTATGATTCCATTTGGAATAATAAATCAAATATGAGTTATCAATGGCACCGAATGGGGTAGGTAATGAATCCCCTTATAACACGAGGGAAGTGTAATGTACAAATTTCACTACCCCTCCCCCCCCCCCCCCCCCCCATAATGAAGAATGATTGCGAACTTGAATATGATGGTAAATATGAAATATTTTTCGTTTGTGTCCCCACTTTCCCTTTTCCCCTTACCAAAAAAACAAAAACATGTTCGCCCATGCTACCACTGAAGTACTAAATCCTAATTCCCTTTGCCTCCTCATCAAATGTAAGGCTTTTCTGGTGCCCAGCCCCTCCTCCGACTCTGGGAAAAAAATTTACAGCTACGCCACTAGCCTATTTGGGAAGTGAATTTAACTTTCAAGACGAATACGTTTGTATCGCTGATGTTTTCTATTAGTATCGGGAACGAAACGTATATCGTGAACAAACAGTTTCCATATTTCAAAGGTAAAAGGTATTCCTTTTGCCAGATCATCTACTTTTCAGGCAAATGTAATATGTATTGATAAAGTGTAGCTGATCAGATAAGTTAATTGTAGCGAATATATACATTATATTATTTTTCACATGTATAATAGGGTCTGTTTAATGAAGATACTAATTAATGGTGTTTTTAAATAGGCACAAGCAGCAACATAAGCAAATCTTTTCCGAATAATATATTTCATGTTTGTTGTGTGTTCGCTTTCAGCTACCCGTTTGCTTTGCATG
>JBAMJV010014678.1:0-19391 GCA_037951105.1 Echinarachnius parma
AAATGGACATTGTGTGGCCAAGTAATGAGCGAAAATGCAAAGTGATATTCAGTAACTCACTGCACTCACTTTGTACACGGAAGAAAAACTCGCCCGGAGTTTTTCTTATCTGAATACTTCAATCATACATATCTTTGTAACGAAAGGGAAATTTGAAAAACCAAAACCTGTCCCATGATTTTATTGTTAATACGAATACAACAAGGTATAACTATAAGGGAACCGCTAGAATTACAATTTTATTTTGAGGATTTGGACAATGTTACTAAGTCCCTTTGGTGAAATTAGAATTACGATAGCCCTGGCCTTTTTGCTGCCTTATTTATTAAATATACACAGCTGAGTATGAGACGTAGACTCGATCGACTGAGTGAGAGTGAGACTGCGTTTGACTCGATCGACTGCATGCACTCTCACCGTTCGCAATATTGGTTCGTTGACGTTGTCATTATGATCAGACTCGGCTAGCTCAGCTCAGTCAGAGTCCGATTTATTATCATCATCTAGACAGGAGTGTAGGGTAGCCAGATCTCCCGGTCATAAACACGTTGATAGCATTCCTTTTACTGACTGTGCACAGCATGCGCGCATGGAAGTCAATTATAAATGAAAACCCAAATGAAAGTCCAAACTAGCCTAAGCGTACGTACTAAGTAATACTTTTTAGTAAAACTAGACTCTTTTGAATTTGAAAGTTTTAGTTTTAGAGACTAGACTAGACAATTGCCTTGCACTGTCTCTAAGTATTAGTATTACTAGTCTAGCTAGACACTTGTTATGAATATATGACGCTACTCTACTCTACTCTCTAGTCTAATACTACTGTACTAGTCTAATGTAGGCAACCGGCCTAGGCCAAATAATGCTAACCAGCTATGTTTGTTAAAGCCAGCTGCGGCCTAACTAGACCTAGTACTATAGTAGTACTCTAGTACTTATGTAATTATAAGATTACAATATTCGCAGATAGCTGCATACACCGCCTACATTATATAAGATAACGTACAGATCGAAGAGATAGACTCCTATTCCTAAAGTCCTAGACTAGAGCTATCTTGTCTTGGCAGTACTCCAGTAGGTCTAGTCTAGACCTAAAATAAAGTACAGTCGTAAGCTCGTATGATGGGGCTACCTAGTAGTAGTATGTACTAGTACTAGTACTAGTAGTGTAGTAGTAGTAGTACAAATTCAACTTTAAAAGTTTGAACATTTTTCCTATGTGAATTTGCATATGTCCGGTAATACAACGTTACCCCTGCGCTGCTAGAAGTTAGTTTGTTCAACCTTAGTAAGTTCTCTAAAAACCCTTTTGTCCTTTTAAAAATCTGTGACATCTTCATTTCAAAAGTTTTAATTTCGTAAAATACAAATTTAGCAATGATTTAGGCTATGATTATAGTAGTATATTTAGGGAGTACGGTATAGACACTTATTGTTGATGATTGATGATGAACTTCTGAACTTAGTTTTCTGCGCAGTATCAGTCCCATACATTCATTTTATTAGTCTGCACAATATGGAGAACACCAAAGCCCATGACCATGTGGTTGAGAAAAGAGGGAATTTCAAGGATATGTGTCATCTGCAACAAATAAATCAACCATATGACTAGACATTTTTCCAGGAAACATGGCGACCTTTCAAAGGAAGAGATCAGTGAAGCAAGAATGAAGATGCTTCTAAGGAAGCCAATAAGGGTTAAAGATAAACCCTTTTCCACCAGTCCTTCGGAGATGCCCTCGAAACTTTATGAATTGAAGGCCTATTTTAAAATCATCATTTAGGCTATAGCCTATAGTTAATTTAAATAATATATATTTTGAAAACAAAATTGGTTAAAAAGGACAATTTTGAAGGATTGAATGATAATAGGGACGAATTCAAGGAGTAAACGATACATTTTCGGCTAATATTGTAATGCTACATGCATTTTTGAACATACCCCCAGAGACTTATTTCTGTATCAGCACATTCACAGCCATAGCCTACTAGATACAGGGAGGGACAGGATCCGAGTACACTTGATCTGATTTTTACGAGAGACGAAGACACAATTGACGACATTGACATCAGCCCACCCTTGGGTAAGAGTGATCATGTAGTACTCCCAATTTAGACTTGAAGTAAACGCAAGTTCTACAGAGAAAGAGAGCAACAAAAAAAAGAGTTACTACCACGGAGACTATGATGAAATGAGGAGAAGACTAGAAATGATTGACTGGGAATCAGATCTGAATAACCTTTCTGGTATAGAGGCATGGAACCACTTTGAAGAGACAATGCTTTGTTGTATAGATGACCTAGTACCAATCAGAAGAGTTTCTCATATTTAAAATATTTAAAATATTTAAAATCATCATTTAGGCTATAGCCTATAGTTAATTTAAACAATATATATTTTGAAAACAAAATTGGTTAAAAAGGACAATTTTGAAGGATTGAATGATAATAGGGACGAATTCAAGGAGTAAACGAAAAAATTTCGGCTAATATTGTATCAACATGTGACTGATCCTACTAGGGTTAGAGAAGGCCAAACACCAAGTCTACTAGACTTGATCTTGACAAAGAACGAGGTCACTATAGAAGAGTTATCTATTGGACCGCTAATTGGAAAGAGCGATCACGTGACAATAACATTTGAGATTGACATCAAGAATGAAGAAAAGAATGAGGAAATACCTACAAGTACAAGAAGTTACTATCATGGTGACTACGACAGGATGAGGAAATGCATGGGAGAGGTAGACTGGAAGTCAGTACTTGAAAATACAAATGGAACTCGGGCATGGGAAATATTTGAGGATACTCTTCAAAAATGTGTAGAGGATTGCATTCCACTGAAGAAGAAGAAACCTAGGAACAAACCATACAGTGTGCAAAGTGATGGAAAAGATAATCAGAAAATACCTCCTTCAACATTTGGAACGAAACAACCTTCTAAGTGATGAGCAACATGGATTTCGTAAAGGCCGATCATGCACAACCCAACTGTTAGAGGTAGTGGAACACTGGACCAAAGATCTGGATAAAGGACACAGTATAGAGTAGACTGCATATACCTAGACTATCGCAAAGCTTTCGACAGTGTACCTCACCAGCGACTTCTGTGCAAATTGAAGTCGTATGGAGTGGAAGGTCATCTATTTGACTAAATGGTCAAAAAATGGCAACTGCCATTCAACAACAGTAAATGCAAAGTACTGAGCTATGGAGAAAAAAAAACAGAAACATGACTACTCTATGAATGAGGAATCCACAGTGGGCACAATTACACATGACAATGAAGAAAGAGACCTGGGTGTCCTGTTCCAGCAGAACTAATCGTTCAGTAAACATGCCGCAGATGCTGCCAAGAGAGCCAACATACAACTTGGAATAATAAAGAGGTCATTCACAGCGCTACGTACCAAAGGATTCCTGAATCTCTACAAAACCATCATAAGACCAACATTGGAATACTGCAACTCTGTATGGCACCCAATGCTCAAGAGGGACGAAGACCTGTTGGAAAAAGTCCAGCAGAGGGCCACAAGACTTCTACCCGACATCAGACACATGGAGTAAAAACAAACCCTACCTTCTGATGAGTAAAAAACTCAATTATGAATTTTAAGAAAGAGATAAAATAAGAAAGACAAGCAGCAAGAACAGTAGTGATGGAAACGGCAACAACACGGAAATTAGCAATTTCGACAACAACGAAGACATGGAGGACCATAAATGGAAATGGGTGGTAGTTCAATACTGTAAAGAAAACAATGGCAACCAATTAATTGGCTAAGAGGTGGAAACTGGATAGTAACATTACTGTCAAATTCTTGAAATAAACACCACTAGAAAAGTATGATTGGCTTGTAGTAGACTACATTCTCATCAGTGGCTCAACTTGAGACTGGCCAAAAAAGACCAAGACTACCGTTAAGACTTTGCACCAGCAGAAATATTGTGTAGTTACTATGGTCTCCAGAAGGTTTCATCTTATTATCCAGTCAATCCCTTGCTTCTGCTTAAAAGCAGCAGGAAAATGGGCCCTTTGAAATTCAGTCAATATCATAAGAGGTCTCCCGCAATACAATTTCCAAGACGAAATTTGGCTGGTCACAATCTATACTATGACTAAATGTCAAAGGGCCCATTATCCCGTTGCCTATAATCAGAACGCAAGGGATTGACTGGATTATAAAATGCTCTGTTCTTATATATTTACTCGTTTGTGTTATGTGGGCTGGGGCGGCCGGGATACTGTGCATACAAGAGCTGCATGCATAACGCAATACAACAGCGGCGTCCATAATATTGCACCTAGTTACTTTTGTTCTAATTTGGGGGGTCTGCAATACCAGTATGTCTTGTGTACTACAAAGATTATGTGCGTCATCATGTGACGCATGCCCATGTGCACCATTTGACAAAACCATCTTGCATTTACACTGATGCACACAAATTATGTTTATTCATATCATAGAAACAATCTGATCAACTGGACTTACTATATTTATGTCAGTTTTATAAAACATGCTCGACCATGGAATCGTATATGATCGCTGGATTATTTCAATCATACTTGCCACAATTAGCAATCCAGCCATTCTACTCTAAGAAATATTTTTCTTGCACATTACATACATGAATAAATGAAATCGCTGGCTCCTCTCGGTTTTACAATTTGGGTAGGCGTGATGTCCAATTGACCACTTCTTGTTGTAACATCCCTCACTGTGTAAAGATCAGCATCTGAGGAAAGAACAGAGGTTGTAATTACTTGAATCTGTACAAAATATATATATGTTGTTGCTATTCATTTTAAATAACTATGTGAATATCTGGTGCTGGTACACCAGTGGCGTAGCGGCAGGGGGAGGGGGGGGGGGGAGCACGGAGGCATGTGCCCCCCCCCCCCCCCATAATTAAAAAACACAATAAAAACATGAGGGGAGATTTAAAAAAAAAGAAAGATTTTATACGTGTACAGGGGACCGGGTCAAATTACTATAATGGGGGTCCAGGGGGCAGAGCGCCCGGAAGCTTTTGGATTTCTGATATGCAGAACTAAAAATATTGTCCATATTTAAAAAGAAAACCTAGTTAGCCAATAGATGGTTAGTTATCTAAATTCGAGTGGGCATAGCAAGAGTTCCTGAATAAAGATGTTATACGTGTACAGGGGACTCGGTCAAATTACTATAATGGTGATCCAGGGGGCATACCCCCAAGAAGATTTTGAATTTTGGCAGATAAGCACTCTCAAGATGTGGTTTAATTGTATCAACTTTCACATAATGAATAATAGGGGGCAATGCGATCCCTTTATTTTAGTATTTTAAAATATATTTGAAGCTCAAATATTGGGGGGGGGGGGGGGGGGATAATAATACACAGGTCATCCTCCCACCCCCAACCCCCCCCCCCCCCCCCCGTCACCACCTAATGAGGGGATATATCCCCCCATTCCCCACCTTGATGCCCCATTCCCGTATTTTATTTTTGGGAATACACAGCAGCAGAGCTGATATATTTCTACAAAGTAGACTGGTGATGGTGAAACTAGCATAGTGGACAATATATAGAGAATACTACAAAGAAAAACAAAGAAAAGGATAAAAACAAAGACAAAACTTAGAAAACGGTAAAACAAAATCAATTTTCATGATTATCCTGTTGTTTTATCAGAGATTGTGTCAATTTATATAATCTTAGCATGTATACTGCACTATAGGAACACAATTTTGTTTGATAAGAATCACCAAATATAAAGAAAAATACGAAAAAAATACAATTTTCGCATAATTAATTAGCTCTAATTAGCATATTATAATTAAACAAAAACATTTACTATGCAATATTGTAGAGCTCATGGACATCTATCCATGCCAAATTTGGAGTCGATCAGAGTTTCGATTGCCGAGAAAACAAAAACAAAATACAAAAAATACAATTTTCGCATAATTAATTAGCTCTAATTAGCATATTCTAATTAGTATTTTTTTTTAACTACGCAATATTGTAGACCTTATGGACATCTAACGCGATGCCAAATTTGGAGTCGATCGGAGTTTCGGTTGCCGAGATCTTAGGGGGGGGGGGCCTTTTAGCCCCCCCCCCCCCCCCCCCCCCCCCCATGCAGTATTTTAAAGGTTCAAAATAGCCCAGTCTTTTTAGGGTTAATCCTTCAAAAGTATTATGATGGAGTATGATTTTCAGCATATGTTTTTGCCAGCATAATCACGCAAGGTTTGTTATGTATCTGTTAGAGATTCGTTATGGTACTGTTTTCTGCATTTGTCTCTTACTTATAAGTTGAATAGATGATAAACTGCTCCCCTTCTCATGCCAAGCTGTCTGCATTTGCTGTATGAGTCCCGGTCGCCTTCTCGTGGTCTTGGACCCCCTTTTCCTGCAAGTGATGAGATATAGATTAGTGCTGGTGTCATGCTGTGATGGATAGAAATTGTATATATATTTTTTTCCCAATGATGCAGGATACGGACAAACAAAGCAATTTCATGACAAGTTTGTGCGCCATTGCAAGGGCATGGTCACACAAGAAACGGCAGAGCAACACGGCCAAATGCTTGGGAACATGCTGGAGTGGATTGGGGGCAATCCAAAGCCCCTGTTTAAACAGGACGACGCATTTGACACGTAATTATTATTTGTCCTATTTTTAAATTCCTATCCCAATAATTATGTGCCATTCGGTTTGGTGAATGCAAATGTGACCGCTTACCCCAAAACCCCCAAAAAGTTGATAAACATGAATTTGGATGTTTGTATCTAGCTGGAAAGAGTAGACTCTAAGCTTTAAAATGATATATAACTCATCAAATTTGGACACTCCGAACCTATTCAATAAAGCGATTAAATGTAGGAGAGTGGGAAGGTCTAGTTTTACAGAATGAGGAGAAAAGAGGCTCTAAAGATTAGGGTCACTCAGGCTCCTTTTTTCGACTATCCTTTCAAATTTACTTTCGGATCGCGCAATCTCCTTGTAGTAATGGTCACGTGAAAGCATTTTGACCAATCGCACATCAGTATCTATATAGGTCATATAATATAATTTTGTATGTAATTTATCGGCAATTTTTTAAAATTTATTTCAGTATCAAAGAGAAACTCACCGGCATTCATTATGCACCCAAGACGATACACAAATATTATGACACCCTCAGAAAGCTATGACATGACCGAGCTAGAACCATCTATTCCTGGCCTGAAAGTGGACAACATGGTCCGGGTCGACAAGAAGGTCGAGTGCGCTATGAAAGGCCTGCGGCTACCTATTAAGAAGCGAAACCAAGAGAACAAAGAGAAAATTCCAGGTAATTTAAAAAATAAACAAATTCTTTTTTTAGATGAATGGTTGAGTTAGAGGGCATTACACTTATTTATTTTGGAAGATAATAAAACATCGAGAGTCATTCTTGAAAGAGCATGCAATTTCAATTACAGAATAAACTTTACATGTTAAAAATCAGTTTGGATATGGATGGAATATCATATATAATTAATGCATTTCTAACAATTGTGAAGTAGTCATTAAGAATATTAAAAAATTATTCCTCTTTTCGAAAAAAAAGAAAAAAGTTCTCTACATATAACTAGTTTAAAAGAAGACTTTATTGACGAATTACAAAAAAAAAATGTTGTTCTTATCTGTATACCCTCAAAAGTTGATCTCCACAAACATGTCAAATGTATAACCTCCAATAAAGTCTGCATTTGTTTTTCAAAAGTACCTGTTTTTATGTTTACATATGCTAATGAACTCATCTGCTTGGATGTCGTGACGTCATTGAAGCCAAACTATGATTGTGTGCTCGTTTACGTACGGGCATGACCTTTGTATTCTGTTGTTCGTGCACAATTACCCTTTGTGAACTGCTGTACCGTATCGATCGTGAATACGCCAAAGCTCGGACAAGCATGACAAGGATGAATTCGTAAAATTCGATTTCTTGGCCCGTATAAACTGGTCCTTTTTTTAAAGTAAACAAATCTCGTTTGTTAGGTCAATTGATTAACTAGGAATTGCGAAGTAAACGATGTAAATTACTTTCTCTCACGTTTTATGTCTGCTTATAAATGTAATGCGTGTGCTCCATAAACGGGGGTCTATGAGGGCACGTGCGGAGTTACCAATTTTGTCGTAATTTGCTAAAGATTGTATGAAGTATACCACCACATTTCGGGTACTTTTATTGGTGATATTGCGGATATTATTTGTAATGTTATTGTTTATTTTTGTAGCAAGCAAATAGGAAGAAAATAATGAATGAATATATTTATATTTCATGTATGGTTTTACTTAGTAGATTGGCCTACCGTGATTTTTCACGAGAAACGTATAGTTTGGCATCAGTGACGTATTGGATTTTGAGGATCGTTCCAATACTCGTTGATTATTTATGTTTTTTAAAAATCAAATATGGGAAAAGTTAAAGGTTTCAAATTATCTCTTTGTATGGAATGGTTTTCTAAAATCATGATTTGAATTATCAAAGTAGTGAATTCGCCAATAAAGTCTTCTTTTAACAAATCATCACATGCACAATATTTTATTTAGAATACATATGAAACTGATGATTGTGTAGAAAGTACCCTCTTGAATTTTACCAGCCTTTTTTTGAATGATAACAGACTTCTTAATTTTAGTAAAAAAACACTACATCTTTTTCCATTAAATATACCCGGTGATCAAAGAACTTTACACGCATGTTTAAGTGGTAAATATTCTATGCAATAAATTAAGTTACATGTACATTATTCATTTCCAATCAGATCAAACGATGGAAGAAGAGCCTGTAGAGGAATTTTGGGAGGCTTCCTACAAAAAGGCGGATGTAGCCAGAGGTGAGATAAATCATAAAGAAGTAAAATAACGTAATGGCAACTTTTACAGTTTACTATATGGAATGTCTGATACTCATCATGCATGCGATAGAATTCCATCAATGCCACAATGATCTATTACTTGTGTAAAGATGGGTGTAAAACTGTAACATAAAAGTGCATGTAAAAACTGTGTGCGTTAAATACATGGAACTATTTTTTTTTAAATACAATTTTCTGTGACACGTGATCGCAAAATGTTACTTAACACATGGATCGTTGACCCGGTGTGCGCAAATTTTGTATCAAAAGTTGCGCAAGATTCTAATGAAAAATATCATGAAGTGGCACCGTAAAATATTTAAGCTTGCGAAGTAATCGCAAAAATAACGGAAGGGGTGAGGGGGGGGGGGGGGGCTAAATCAGCCCCCAGTCTTTTTAGGGTTAAAGCAATTGCTTATAAGCATACGGCCTATTATCATTTTATGTGAAGGTCAACTAGTCAAACATGTTCACACTTGACTCTTTACAGTACTCATGCACACGGGCGTAGACATGACATTAAAGTGGGGGGGGGGGGGGGGGGATGATCTATTCATCCACCCCCCCCCCCCCCCAGTTGAATGGGTATTACGTAACTCGCTACGCCAGTGCTCATGCATACATAGGAACTTTATTATTGTTGTCTAGTTTCCTTTGCTTAGGAAGCAAAAGAGATGCCATTAAACACAATGACCAAAATTAGCTCAGATTTTTTGATACATATTCAATTTACACTCTTTTGAAACGTTTCTCTAAAGACGCATTCAAGAATGACCAAGAATTTTGTGCTGAGGACATACGAGATTTTCCTCTCGTAGATATCCTTAAGCACAATGCACACCGCCCAAAGGTGCTCCAGTCCATGAGCCTAAAGGAGGTCCGCAGAAGATCCGTCTGTAGAAGAGGCATTGCATTTAAGGTGTTTCGTTTTTTGTACACTTTTATTATGTTTTTTCTCCTTATTTTCAGCCTGATTGAAGCATACGTGCGTGTAGGATCTGATCAATCGCCACAATCCGCTAGAATGGAATGCTCCCCAGTGAGGGAAGATGGTGCACACAATGTGTGTTGGTTTGCATTGTATCCTACAAATGATATCATTTAAAGTGCCTAGAGATGATTGTCACCCACATTAGTTGCCGTATAACAAATCTATACTTGTATTGACAACATACTTATAAATATGTATCTATGATTTGATTTATAAAGGCAAGGCGAGACCTTACACCAAAGGCTGCAGACAGTGTGGCACAGTTCATGTGCCACACACAACAAACTCAACAAAAATACTACGTCCCCAATCAGACGGATGAGCAGGGTGCAATGTGCAGCAGATACATTGCATCGATTTGGAAAAAGGTAAATCAGGATTACTTATTACTTTATTTATCACATTGTTTCATGCAATTAAATACAAAAAAGAAGTAAAACTATGTGTTTTTATCAACAAGTTGACAAAGAATAATATGTAAAAACAATCAGATTTGAAGATAGAATTGGGAAATTAATTTTACACACGCAAAAATAATATAAATATTTATATTCTTCTCATATCATTTTTTTCTTCAGAAACAATCTGCAAGGGAGAATCTGCTGGTAAATATATTGATATAATCAAACACTTATATTATTTACAGGGAAACCCTGTTATAAAGAGGTAGTTTATAAAGAGGTAGAATTAATGTATATCTATAACAATATTTTTTATTGAAGTGTCAGAATATTTATTATTGATAATTATGACTGTTTTTACATTTAGTGGAATGATTAATACAATATCACTTTGAGTTGAAAAGAATAATGAGGTTTACAAAACAATATATGAACTCACCTGCACACATTTCATTCATATAACTATCAATTTTTGCCAACTGACAGAGTGACGAGTCCGCTGAAAATGCACAGGTACCCCCAACCCCGGCTCAAGTAAAAAGGGTAATTTTCTTAATTTGTATATATTTAATAAAATGCTAACAGTTTCCCAGAATGTCACAAGAGATTTATAAGAGTTGTTTATATGTCTCTATAATCATTATTTTAACAAAACATCACATGCTAAATTATCTTAAAAAGTAGTTAAAACCGAAAAAATTGTATACAGTGTCCTGTTGTGTTTTGAATAATACAGTAACAGGCTTATACTTAGACATATGTGATTGTATACCTTTCAAACATGGTGGAGTTATAAACTTTTTGTTTTTATTAACAAGTTGACAACAAACACTACGTAAAAACAATCAGATTGGAAGAAAGAATTTATGATTTTATTTTACACACTCAAAACTAATATGAATATTTATATTCTTCCCCTATCAATTTCTATTTTCAGAAACGATCTACAAGGAAGAATATTCTGGTAAATAACTTAATAATCAAACACTGAAATGGTATAACCAATTAATTTAAGTACTCATGAGTTCATTGGCAAAGATCCTTGTAATCAGTGCTCAAAAGTGATATTAAATTCTACTGGTCCAATAAGGCAAGCCAATTTAACAGAATTGTTCTGTTTTACTTTGTATTGGGCCACCGGAAATAGGTTTCGGGCCAATTGAAAAATCTTATTCTTACTTGCCCGATTGGGCCACGAGGCAACAATATTAATTTCTAGCATTGCTGTAATGATTGAAAGATTTATAAATAATAGAAGTCCTAATTGTAAATAATATCAGCTGTATTTAAGAAATAATAAAGCAGACAAGTTTTATGACATGTAGCCAATACATGATCCAAACATTAAATATAATTTATAGGCTGTTAGAATTAAATGCTTGCGAGCTAGTCCAATCAATTTGAAGCCAGCATTGATTCAAAATACTTATCTCATTTTTCTCACAACTTTATCATTCAGGAACAGTCATCAGCAGACCATACCGAGGACGAGGTATATATAAATAAATAAAAAGAAGAAGAGTGGGCAAGAAATAATCAAATGTATGAGCTAAGACTAGTTAATTCTAACGTTCAAAAACTAATTTATACATCCATTTGAAGTTTTCACTGTTTGTACAAAATTAAGTCACATCGTAAGTTTATTATTTTCATAACTTCCTATTTTATCGACAATAAGGTCAATGCAGTTAGACAATGCGTCATCATGTTAAAAACCATTGGATAGAGTTCAAATAAATGTCATATTTAAAGGGCAATGAAACCCAAGCAAACTGTTGCTTTCATAGACTTGAAGAGATTAGAAGGAATTATCTCTGAAGGCCATAAACAAGCAACTATATGGCTCTTCGAAGATGCCCATTTATTTATATGGGGAACACAAATTGGCAACGCAATCTGAAAAGTTTGTGGACTACTCCCCATATGTTTTGTACACAAATTTTCCCATTTTCCCATTTTGTCTTCATAGTCACACTTTTCCATTATTCCCTAAACTCATATGTTGTGTATAAATGTATTCTACAAAACATATGTTGAACTCAAACGAAGGGTAAACATATATTTTGAGAAAATTTAACAAAATTGAAATTTTGTGTACAAAACGTATGGGGAGTAGTCCACAACTTTGCCAGAGTGCGTTGCCAATTTGAGTCACTCATAGAAATGAATAAATATTTTCAAAGAGCCATAGTTTTCTTATTTCTTGACCGATTGTGCTCAAATTTTCAGGGACTATTGATCACATTTAGTGTCTTATAGTGCATACAACAATTTATCAGGATTTCATTGTCCTTTAAAGTGATAATTGAGTTTTGGTAAAGAAAGTACAGTTTTGGACCAACTGAATTTTAGTGACCTCTATTGACATTTGTATATATTTATTCTTTTATCAACATGATCAATTCTTCTGTCCAAGGAAGTGTTGAACCCGACACATCAAACAAAAACAAGTACGTGAAATAATTTGAATAGGAACATTACAATTTTATATTAACATGAAAAGGGATGTAGTAGCTTTGTTGAAATGTGTACAAACTGGCAAATGGTTGATAAAATGTGTATTTCTGTGATATGATATGTCCACTGAGTGATGTGTGAAATTTCCATGCTTAATGAATGTCATAATTATGACGGAGTTAAAGGGGTATTCCGGGCCTGATAAAACTATTCGTCATTTGAATAAGCAGAATAAGAGGCATAATTGGTGAAAGTTTGATCAAAATCGGACAAGAAACGCGAGAGTTATACTTATTTGAACATCATGTGGTAATGAGCGATCGTTTCAAAATTGCCGCCATTATGTAACATCATTGACGAACAACTTGCCATGGCTTTAGTACATGAAAATACACTTATTTCTCATTTTCGTTGATATAAATTAATTTTTCTCTGCTTGTTTTCACGAATTCATAGAAGAATATCGATGGGCCAACCTCTCTAGAATTTGTAAGCTCATAAATTTGCTTTGTTATTAAGAAAATTTAAATTTTGTAAAAGTTCCATGTAGAAGTCAAAATGGCTGCTGCTCGCAAGTGACGTCACGATCGATAGCAATTTCGAACGATACTAAAAATCAGAGCAAAGTTCATCATGTCATAACTTTTTTATTGCTCTACCGTTTTGGATCAGATTTTCGATCATGATTCTTCATATTCACTTCATTTTATAGCAAACATCACATATCTGGGGTGGAATTCCGCTTTAAAAGCGAAAATGCAAAGTGATATTCGCTAACGCATTGCACTGACTTATTACACTGTTATAATGATACAGTAGATAATTACAAATCTGAACACTTCAATCATACATATCTTTATAACGGACGAAAAATGTGAAAAACAGAAAAACTTTCCATGTTCGTAATGGTATAGTACGAATAGAATGAGGTATGTGAGTAGTGTTGAGGATTCTGACAATGTTACTAGATCCCTTTAATTCATTGCCACACACAGCGTCATAATGATTTAAAATGCCAAACGTGGATTTCTCTATGAGCATGCTTATTGCTATATGGCCTCACAATCGTGTAAGGAGTCAATGGTGGCAGAAATGTTATACTAAAATAAATGGAATAATATCATAATCTCAATAGGAGGAATATTCTATTTAGGCTATCGGTCAAGACAGAAAGATATATTATGGTCCTTTGAAAATTACCATCTATTTAATTGAGGATTCCAATAGCCAAGATTTTAACAAGATAGTGGAAAATAGTCTTGTATAGGCCTAATTATTTAATGTTTAATTACTCTTCTCTCTATTTGAATTATACATGTCTGAGTTTGAATTATGTGTTGTTTAATCCATATAAATATGCAGTTTTACTGTGAAGAAAATTGAGAAGAAAACAAGTAAATTGTGTGCACCAAAACGTTCGAGAAGTTGAGCAATTAATGTCAGTGTGCGTTGCCACTTATCCTCTATAATTAGATGGCTATTTCCACAGATCAATGCATGATTTTCCTATTTCTTGACCAATTGTGCTCGAACATTCAGAGATTATTACTCATTATATCAAATTTCTTACACTGGAAAAAAAAAAATTTGTTTGGCAAGCACTAACTTCAGACCTCCACATAAGTCCAAGATATACCCCCGAGACATTCAACAGGGAATTAAACTTAAATTAAATATACAGGTACTCGGTGTTTAAATAACAAATAATGTTGCTGGTCTGATGACATGTGTACAATACCGATTATAAAGTTTAATTGTGACTTAAAGGTTTGTTTATGTCGAGTAATACAATACTAGCTGTACCCGCGGAAATCCGCGGGTTTTTGTAAGAGAAAGACGATGATGACATAACGACACTTTAAAACTTTACTAAATATCCCACAGTCATCATTTAAATAGTAAGACAAAATAGACTCGGGCGATTCAATCCCACCCCACAACCCGTCGGGGCCCCGTCCAACGATACATCCGGCCAATGTATAATAAAATCATGATGGTTTAGTATCCACGCAAAGTTATTCAGTTATCCCCCATATTTGATATGATCCATAATTTGTTCCGCTTGTATTCAAATAGATACAATACACTATATGTTCGTGTTCTTGCTAATAAAGTAGCTTCGCCGCTCCCCCCCCCCTCCCCCCCCCCCCCCCGCGGCTCCAATTGCCTGTATGACAAATAACCCGTCGTGTCCCCTACACGTTTCATATCATAAACTAAGTTCTCCCGCGTATACCTTTGTTCATATTCTTGAAAGGAATAGTATATAGCCGTCTATACATGTATTTGCATACTACATGAGCAGATACTTCCCCCATCCATTCTACCCCCACCCCCTCCCCCCCCCCCCCCACCCCCGATAATTTGTTCCACTTGTATCAAATACATGCATTTGCATACTACATGAGCAGATACTTCCCCCATCCATTCTACCCCCATCCCCCCATCCCCGATTATAATTTGTTCCGCTTGTATCAAATTAGATACAGTACACTATGTTCGTGTTCTTGCTAGCTTTGCCGCTGCCCCCCCCCCCCCCCCCCGTGTCTCCAATTGCCTGCATGACACATGTCGTCGTGTCCCCTAAACAATTCATATCCAAACTAAGTTCTCCCGCGTATAATTGTTTTCATATTCTTGTGAAACCCGATGATATATTCCTTTGAAGGGAATAGTACCCCATAGTACCCCCACCCCCACTCCCCACCCCCCCCCCCCACCCCCTCGGCGTCTATTCTGGTACTGCATGGTAGCTTCGTGGCCGACTTAATACATCTTACCACAAGCTGGCGCAATTATAGTATCGTGTACGGTAGGGCGAATGAGATACTGCAGTGCCCAGAGACGATGGTCAGCAGGTCAGTGAGCTATGCAAATAAACTACTACGGTTCGGTGGGGTAATTAGATGACTGCGCGACCTGTATACACGGCTGTACAGCCATTGCCCGTTGTATAACCGCAGCTAAATTGAAGATGTCGCATTTTGTCGTCGATGCACTTACAAACACGATGCCAATCGGCAATAGCGATCATTACCATACCATCCGCGTAATATAAATATTGATATTTATCAAAACCTGGGTAGTTTCGCAACGTGTTATATCTAAAATGGTTTATCGATATATTATTTGTTTTATCTACTCCAATTTATATTCTTACAAATACTTTTACGGCGATAAATCGTTAGTCAATGCTCGGCGTCTTAAACGGGCAATTGACATTGCTGACTTTCCCTTTTCTTCGATCTGGACGACGACCACGGGGCGGGAGCGACTCGGGAATGCCTTATTGTCCTCCGCAAAACGTATATCCTTCGATCGCGACGGTCGGGAAGTCGCCGAATCCTCGGGGTGAGGATATCTCGAGTGGGAACCATTTCGGGGTTTGAAGCTTACCGTATTAATATAATAGACAAGGCAAGTGATAAATACAAATTACCAGAAATTACCAGATGTTCAATTCCCTTTCCATCGACAGACTTCATTATACGTTTTATAGTGTGCTCTATACATTAACAGTGACCCCATTATGGCGTGTCACGTATCACCGGAAAGCGTAAACGGATGCCCGACGGATAGAAATTTGCGAAATCAAATTATCCGGTGGTGAAAGTTGTATCCATTTGCTGCATGCACAAAACTCTTCGCCGGATAAATCAACGGATATTGCCTAAAGAAACGGGCAAGAAACGCGTACGAACGGAGACGAACGGATTGAAACTCGCTCTCCGTCGGGCATTCGTAATGCCTGCGTCACAATTCAAACGGACCCCGGCCGAATGTATAGATCGCCAGAGAGTCGCCGAATTTCAAATCCGCCGGGGAGTCGAGCGTATTGTTCGCTTGAAATCTACGCTGTCACATATTGGACGGAGCTCGGGAGGCGCCCGTTAAACATAAGTGATTATAAATCGCTCGGCGCCCGTTAGTAAACAAAGTAAACAAATGGGGCCCGTAGAAGCCGCCCGACGGCAGCCCGACGCACGCTCAAAGCACGCCCGACTTTGTACAAGTCGCGCGGGATACGGGAGTAGGTCGGCCAAGTATCGCAAGGAGGCCGTGCGGCGGTCGCGCAGCTCTGCCTTGTCCGTCCGAATTTAAAAACCTAAAATGGTCTAAAATTATCGGATTGTCGCCCGAATATCGACCGAATGTTTGCCGATGCCCGAGGGATCTACGGGCGATGTACGGGCGACGTTTTTACGAGCTCTGCGACCTCAAAATTCGGCATTTGAAAATCGCTGATTTGGGAGCAAGTTTCGGTGCCCTGCGGACGTCGGCCGAACCCTGAAAATCCCGGCGAGCCCGCAGTAGGACACTCGCGCGGACACCGGCCGTAGTCCTGGCGAAAATGCCCTTTTGAGCTCGCAGAGAAGTCGGGCGGGCTCCGTTTGTGATTTGTGACGGCCCCTTTAACGCTATATCCGGCGATATTGGATAAGCGCTTAATGCCCTATACAATACACATCATTGTTTGTTTGTTTGTTTGTTCACGATAAAAAGCCCTCGATCAGCCAAATAGGCTGTTTTTCGGAGAGGCCGTGATACAATAATATAATTTATTCCAGGCTGCCCACCCCAACACCTCTAATATTAACCTATACGTTCGCGCCCGTCTGGACTGACACTGGATACGTCCGTATGATGATGATAATTATAGTAATATTATTGGACAAAAGAATGTGCCACAAGTTATGTACTGTCAGGGGCGGATCTAGCTTTTTACTAAGGGGGGGGGGGGGGGGGGGGGTTGACCCAATGACGATGCGGATACTGTGTGGGTCTGGACACATGATGGCGTTTTTCTATGCACATCACATTTTCACTTGGCAGCCCAAGGGGGGGGGGGGGGGGGTTCAACCCGCTAACTCCCCCCCCCCCCCCCCCCCCCCCGTAGATCCGCCACTGACTGTAACGATTTGTTTTGGTTTACTTCGATATAAATTGAGTTAAGAGCCTTTTTGGTTTTCAGCCATCAATTCTGAGTTATAACTTTCTTCGTTTTAATTGTGTAAGGCCCGGTCACATAACACCGGATAGCATAAACGGATGCCCGACGAATATACAATTTGCGAAATCAAAGAATACGGTGATGAATGTCGTCTCCATTGCTTTATGCACAAAACATTCCACCGGATAGAACAACGTACATCGCCTGACAAGGAACAGAAATTAAACGCATACGAACGGATACGAAAGGATTGAATTTTGTTCTCTCCGTCGGGCATCCGTTTACGCTATCCGGTGATATGTGACCGGGCCTGTATCAAGAGAGTAATCCCAAATACATTCATAAAGTATGTACATGAACCAGTGGAAATGAGGGTAGTTTGCTGTTATTAGATTTGGAGGGAGGTGACAGGTTGTATAAAGCATACAGTGGTGGAATGTAATTGCAATGTTCATTCAGGGCCGAACAAAGTGGGAGCCAAACCAGACTTCATTATACAACTAACGAATGGGCTTCTTGTGATAGTCAAATCTATTACCTCGGTGGGCTCAAAATGATTATTACCCGAAGCGTAGCTGAGGGTAATAGTCATTTTGAGCCCACCGAGGTAATAGATTGCCTGTCACAATCAAGCACATTCGTTAGTTGTTTTATATCACTCATCAATATCACGGATTGTGTTCATCTTATAGCAAAATAAGTGAAAATCTCTTTAATATTTCATAAAATTGCTTGTTAATTTTGATCTAAAAATCAATCGACATTGATGAAGCCAGTATCCATGGAGCATCTAATACGCTTAAAGTCATTGTTATTTTGCGCATACAATCACAAAAACGCAAAACTGAGTGCGCACCAACGCGCTGACAGTTGCGCACATACGCGATGAATGCGTGCTAGCGCTCCCACGGATGTGCTTATTGGCTGTCTTGGCGTTCTTCTTCAAAGGGTGTTAGTTTTTTATTAACAAGAGCAATCACGTGACTAGAACGTGTGCGCCATAGAGTACTGCACAAATTTGGTCGCGTGTGCATTTTGCTAAAACACATGATCTATGGGACGAACGCGTAACGAACTTTTAGTGTTAGTTTTTTGCTAACAAGCCCGGTCACGTGATTGCGCGGGGACTGCGCGTGTTGTCCAAAACTATCATTTGTCAAATGCAATGGTAAACGATCTTATGAGGGATATAATGGCTATTATATCCCTCATGAGAATGTTCTAGCCATGTGATTGGTCGAAACGCCGTCACGTGTTCAAGTATAATTTCTCCCATCAAATCCCAACCTCATATAGTACTTTTGTACAGTTCTTTTGTACGGTTCTTATTGCTGCTACGCATGTGATCTCATAGGGCACGTTGTTAACAACCTCTAAATTAGGAATCAGCGAACGTTTACAATTCAACCCAGTTGTTTTGTTCCCATGACAACCCAGAACGCAGCGGCAGCCAATGCGAACGCTTGTGAGCGCGCAAGTACGCGTGCGCGTGCTTGTGCGCAGAAAGGTAGCGCGCTGGTGCGCAAAGTTTACGCGCGGCTACGCTTAATAGACAATGGTAATATAAGCGTATTAGCCTTTTAATCATAAACCTTGTTCATGTGCAGGATTGACAAAATTGAAATTAAAAAATTAATCAATTGCCTCATATCCCGAACATTTGAGCACACATTTGAGCACTTTGGGTTAGTTATAGGTCGACGTTGGTGATCAAAAT
>JBAMJV010014679.1:0-42415 GCA_037951105.1 Echinarachnius parma
AATACAACAAGGTATAAGGGAACCGCTAGAATTAAAATTTTATTTTGAGGATTTGGACAATGTTACTAAGTCCCTTTAACTTATCTCAGTTTGGATTTAGAAAAAAAAAATCAACTGATTTCGCAATTACTCAATTGTTAGATAAAATTATAGATTCATTATCCAATAAAGAACATGTTATTGCTATATTTATGGACCTGAGCAAGGTCTTTGATACTATTAATCATAATATTTTATTTCATAAATTACACAATTATGGGATTAGGGGAATTGCATTATCTTGGTTGAAAAGTTATTTATTTAATCGGCAACGATTTGTTTTTATTGATGGTAAAAGTTCATCAATGCCAAATATTCAATGTGGGGTTCCTCAAGGATCCATACTGGGACCTTTGTTATTTTTTTATTTATATAAATTATATTATTAACTCCTCTTCTGTTCCTTCTTTTATTATGTTTGCCGATGATACAAATGTTGTATTTTCTCATAATAATTTATTGGAACTCATTCATACTTTGAATTTAGAATTGATTAAAATTTCTTCCTGGTTTAAATGCAATAAGTCATCTTTGAATATTAATAAGACACATTTTATACATTTTCAAACTTCATATTTGGATAATGAAACGCAATATAACATTAAGATTGATGATTTATTATTAGAAAGTAAAACCCACATTAAATTCCTTGGTATTATTATCGATAAACATTTAACATGGAATCAACACGTTTGTTATATAACATCCCTCATAGCGAAAGGGATAGGTATACTTTATAAAACTAAATATTTACTTTTACAACATTCTCTTGTTATGTTGTATAATACTGTTATTTTACCGTATATTAATTATTGCAATATTGTTTGGGGAAATTGTAGTAAAACAAATCTTGATAAAATTGTTCTTTTACAAAAGAAAGCAGTTACAATTTGTACTAAATCTTTATATTTAGCGCATACAGATAGTTTATTTTATCAATTGAATATTCTTAAAGTTTATGATATTAACACATTACAAATAGCGGTATTTATGTTTAAATACTTTAAAAAATTACTTCCCCCTGTTTTTGATGATTATTTTGTTTTAAATGAAAATATACACTCTCATTTAACACGTACATGTCATAATATTCATTTGAATAACCATAAATTAGTATTAGCTCATAAGTCAATACGACACCATGGGCCTGATATATGGAATACTTTGCCTGAATTAATAAAACAAATAACCTTTCTAAATTTATTTAAAAGAAGGATAAAATATATTGTGCTGAATCAATATTTAAAATAAAAACAAATTGATATATAAAAGTTTCATTCCCTGTATAGTGTTATGATGGCAGTGAACTTGCGTTTTTTTAATTTAATGATATTTTGTATAATTTAATGAGTAATTTGTTAGATATTCTTATATTTTGTATAAATTAGTATATAGTTTTCAAGGGCTAGCGTGTACTTTAATTATTTGCACTTGCACCACTTCCTTCTCCTTACTTTCTTTTATTTCTCTCTATCCCATATGTCATAGGTTGTATACATAATTTAAGCTTACATTAATTTTTCTTTCGGGAGTCACGCTATCAAGCTTGCAGCTTATTGTGACTTCCCATGCCATTTTCCTACTATACTGTATACTATTATGTTGTATAGTTATTCTTTATTTACTTATGTTTTTATACAATTGTTTAATGTACTTAAGCACAATTGTGATATTCATGATTTGTATTATATGTTGTTAAATAATTGTTTTGTATTTATGTTATGTTTTGAAGTTGCAAAATAAATCAAATGAAATGAAAACCTGTACTTGCGCAGAACATGGGAACGCATTTTCCGCTAAATATATACGGTATGTCTTAAGCATTTAACCCGTCTATAGTGGTTATCAAAAGTTATCCCTTGCAGAGATAAACTATGTTATAAAGCCTTTCTGTAGAGGTTACCTGTCTACAGTGCATGGCCACTTTTTTTGCTCCCCTTAGGTAGTCTCTAGTTTCTCAGGTTTGATGTTAGCAAGGAATTGTTCATGGGCGTTACAGTTTTAAAACAAAAATGGGGGCCAACCCGGGGGCCAACCCGGCCTTTTGTTCGACGATTCAATTTTACTTTCCACATTTATTATCACTAGCTCGGAAGAGGTGAAAAAGGGAAAAGTATATTAGGTTGATAAAACTCCGTAACTGAACATTTAGCTTATAAGTGACTCATATCATTTTCGACAGTATTATACTTCAAACCGATTCGACAAATTTAGTCGAAAATAAAAAGCTATGCACAATGTATGTGTACAAAAGAGTGTATGACGCATTTATTGTCCGCCCAACCATCTAGTTTCCACGTGATCTTCTGAAATTTCGTCTATTGATGAGTGAGCTGCTATTCATGGGTGTTAAGCCTAGTGCCCACTATGCGATCTGCACTTGCGATCTAGCCCGAGTTGCTAGCGATCTCGATTCGGTGTGAATCGCACCAGTTCGCCGCGAGTCAGCCCGATCTCATTGCGTACGCGATGTTTTCGGTGCCCACTATGCGATCTCACGGCGACTTCCCCTGAGAAATGCATTGTCCCTATTTCCAAGCATGCGTGCATGGTTGAGGATTACAGCCAGGTATTGTTCGCTCTTGCTTGTCTTGACATCATAATCCGCTTTGCGAGTTTTTTTTAATAAACCCAGTGCCCACTTTGCGATCTGCGCCTAGCGATCTAGAGCGATCTTGCCCGAATAGGAGCGATCCCCTGATATATGTGGTTAAGTCGCAAAGTGGGCACCAATGGCCGCACCAGATCGCTGTAACTCGCGTCCGCAAGGGTAGTGTCGGTTGCGGTCGCCAGGTTTTGGACATGTTCAAACAATTCGTTCTCGATCGCATGTCGGGCAGGATCGCACAAATGGCAAGCCGTTTGAACAATTATTCATGAACAATTGAACAATTTCTTGATAACAATAATTTAATCCTTGATATCAAGAATGCTGTTTTTATATAACAATAATTAAATTGTTGATATCAAGAAATGAATTCATGATATCCAGAATTCGATTTCTTGAAATCAAGAATTACCATTGTTTAACAACAGAAAATGATTTCTTTATATCAAGAATTCGATGTTCAGTTATGCGAAACTGCTTTACAAAGGCGCCCTGCAAGAATCAAGAATTCTTTACTTGATATCAAGAAATGAATTCTTGATATCAAGAAATGAATTCTTGATATCAAGAAATGAATTCTTGATATCAAGAAATGATTTTTTGTTGTTAAGCAATGGTAGTTATTGATATCAAGAAAAGGAAATAAATGTTAAAACAGCTAGCCATCACTGGCCATGCGCACACATTCAACAAATTTAACAAATTCCAAGTCAAACAAGCGTGAATAACTGGCTATTGTATTCATGGACAATGCGTGGAAATGTGGTCAAGGCATGACCCCAAAGAAGTCACACTGAAAAGATCCGGTGCACAATGGAATCGGGCTGACTCACTGCGAACTGATGTAATTCCAAGGTCGCTAGCCCATGCCCACTGTGCGATCTTGCCCAAATAGGAGCGATCCCCTGAGATCTGTGGTTAAATCGCAAAGTGGGCACCAATGGCCGTACCAGATCGCCGCGAATGCGATCGAGACCGATCTAGTCGCCAGATTTTTGAACATGTCAAAACCCCGGCGACCGCAACCGACACCACCCTTGCGGACGCGAGTTACAGCGATATGGTGCGGCCACTGGTGCCCACTTTGCGACTTAACCACAGATCTCAGGGGATCGCTCATATTCGGGCAAGATCGCTCTAGATCGCTAAGCCCAGATCGCATAGTGGGCATTTGGGCTTTAAAGCGGTTTCAGACTGGTAAGTGCAATCATGATTGGAGTTATGTTTACAATCACGGTGATTATGTTGCCTTGCTTTCACAGGCGCGGTGGAGCACTGTAATTAACGAGCGTTCGAATATCGCCAAGTAAACATCATTTGCATTAAATCAACAACTATTTACCGGCCAATGCGAAAAAGGTAAACAAATAAAGAAAGCGAAATCGTCTCAAGTATGATGAATAGCTGCAATCGAAGCTACTAAATAGATAACCTAATATATTTGAAAGACACTTGTATATATTATGACAAAAGCGACTGATGCATCGAAAATGCAAAATTTTAAGGATGCTTTTTACGACAAAAACAAAAAAATGAGACAGGAAATCACCCTGTAATTCAGTGGCGCCGATTCCATCCGAAAACACAATGCATTGGGGGGGCGAGCATTGTTTGTGAACAATGCTCTGCCCCCCCCCCCCCCCCCCCCCCCCCCCCCCCCCCCCCAATGCATTGTGTTTTCGGTGGAATCGGCGCGCCTGCTGTAATTCACTATCTTTCCGAGAGCGGCCAAAAATCAATGAATAACCATTGAACAGAAATTTAATGACCTCAATCCTCATGAAATATCTAATGTCATCGTAACTGGATAGTGTAGACTCAGAAAAAACGTACCTCAATGTCCGAGTCTCGTTGAAAAAAATGCCTGTGCGAATGTGATAACCAGTCCCTCACGTTCAAATTTGTGTATATTTCTAAATCTCTTGCATGCGCTCGTTATACAGGGTGTCCCAGAAAGAATGCAACACCTACGATCGTTAATTTCATCAACATCATCAACCAAATGTCATTGTTTTTTGTTTGATTGGGTAGAACATTCTTTTTCCAACAAAATGAAACCATAGGCATTGATTTTGGGTAAGGCGTTTGGATCCTAGGGCCATATTTCTGAGGCAATATCGTTTCCTAAATTTGCTACTTTTTCGTCTCCAGCGATTCTCTGAACACTGAGACATTCTCGCCCCACGGCCTCCCATAGACAAAAGAACCGCATGACTGCTCTCCCTTTGACAAAGAAGACAATGTTGCGTAATCGAGTACCCCGTATGGTATGGCTCACATTGTCTTCCTTATCAAAGGGAGAGCGGTCATGCGGTTATTCTGTACAGCTAATTATATGGGAGGCCGTGGGGAGAGAATGCCTCAGTGTTCCGAGGATCGCTGGAGACGAAAAAGTAGCAAATTTAGGAAACGACATTGCCTCAGAAGAATGGCCCTAGGATCCAAACGCCTTACCCAAAATTAATGCTTAAAGCCTTATGGTTTCATTTTGTTGGAAAAAGAATGTTCTACCCAATCAAACAAAAAACAATGACATTTGGTCGATGATGTCGATGAAATTAACGATCGTAGGTGTTGCATTCTTTCTGGGACACCCTGTATAGACAATGGGCGATCTGCTGCATTGTCGGGTCAGCGGATTTGCTAGAACGGTGGATGACCGATATATATTGTGTACATGGTCAGGCGCATGCGCAGTAGAGTACGCTGACTACACATTTTTAAATTAATGCTCTTGAAAAAATACTCATAACTCTAAAAGTACAACATCGGCCAAGCGGAAACTTCACCCCTAAATAGTTTAAACCCTCATGATTATACATACTAAGTCTCTACTTTATGAATTGCTGGATAGGGCAGAGTCAGAAAAAATAGACCACTTGTTTGGCAATGGGTGAAATTCAAAACACACTTAAATCTCAAATAGTATTCACTAGATTTTCATATTTTTCCACACACACTAAGACCCCGTTTACAGTGCAGGGCCGGGCCGAGACGCGTCTCGGCCCTGCTTAAAGGGAAAGTTGAGTTTTGGTAGAGAGGGCGCTAGACTACTTAATTGGTTTGTGAGGTAATGAAAAACTGAGTGTAAAATTTGAAAGAGCATAATATTTAAACAATAAAATCATCTTTGTTTGATCAAAATCGGTTCAGAAACGGCTGAAATATCCATAAATATAACAATTTGTAATAAACCCGGGGCCCCGGGTTTATTAGAGAATTTTGAACCAGCCGTTGAAAATTCAAAAAATGCTTCCTCTTTTCAAAAAGTTACAAAATAGGTATTTAAATAGTTGTTGGTTATTTCTCTATCTAATCACTATTTCAACAAAGCATCACATGCACAATATTTTATTCAAAATGGTTGAAACCGATGAGTGTTTAGAGAGCGCCCTCTTACGTTTTAACGGCTCTTTTTGAATGATAACATGATCTTTACTGCGTCATTTGTAATTTTGTGTTCCTTTCTAGTTATAATTATTATTTTGTAATGTAATGATGCAGGTTTTGGTTACTAAAATTCAGTTTCACTAAAACTGTACTCTCCTTACCAGAACTCAACTATCCCTTTAAATTGCGGTACTCGGCCCCCCAATTTTGGTGCGTTTACAGTGGCGGGGCTCGGCCGCCCTTTCAATATCTTGTCGTAGTGGCGCTCTGCATGTAAACAAACACAGTAAACAAACCATTATTTTGGAGGCACGCCGGGGTCACAGAACAAAGGCGCGTTATTTGCAATGAATTGTTTTCCCAATTTGGTACCGCATTTGGCCCTGCGTGCGTTTACAGTGAGAAAAAGCGGGGCCGAGACGCGTCTCGGCCGCGGCCGAGACTACCTCCAGAGCAGGGCCAAATGCGCGGCCACTTTTGGCCCCGCATTTGGCCTTTTGAGCGTTTACAGTGAAGAAAAGGCCGGGCCGAGACGCGTCTCGGCCCGGCCTTTTTTGCACTGTAAACGGGGTCTAAGTTCCTAACAAACTTAGTTAGTATAGAAAGTTTCAGACCGGTGATTGCAGTAAAAAGGGCACAGCGCGGATTCCAAGATTTAGAAACCACGTTTTTGGATTCACTTAGAAGTCCGTTGGAAATTCAAATAGCGCGGGCCGTTAATGATATGCAAATCCGGGTGCTCCACCGGGCCTGTTCACACTCCGAACAAAACTGTGATTACAATCACAGTTTTTGGACACGTGATTCGGGTACCTGTCATTAAAATAATACGCATCAATTGTTGCCAATGACAGCCTTTATTCAAGATGGAATTTAAAAAAGACACGTTCGGGATTCTATTGCCGTTACCAGTCTTAGCGTCTTAAAAAAGTGTTTTGTTGTTATTTCTTCTATTCCTGTAATAAGGGCATGCCTTCTCGAAGATGAGTATCCCTATGCTCAACTCGGGAAATTCATATGAATATGCAAATGCACTGATCATTATACCATCCTTAACAAAAACAATCCAAAGAAACCAAATCCTAACCCCAGATATCATTTTTTGTATGTACATTAGAACAAATTTTACAGAGATATTATTAGCAAATTTAAGTTTTACCTATTATTTGTTCATGTCCGATGTAAATATTTGATGTCTGCAATTCTCATTTTAGAACATCAAGGAGTCTAGAAAATTTAGTGACGGAGCTGCTAATCAATTTGTATGGCGACTGACTATTTTCTCCATAAACACTCAAATCAAGGAGAGTCTGGATACGTCTAGAGCGATCTTGCCCGAATAGGAGCGATCCCCTGAGATCTGTGGTTAAGTCGCAAAGTGGGCACCAGTGGCCGCACCAGATCGCTGTAACTCGCTTCCGCAAGGGTGGTGTCGGTTGCGGTCGCCGGGGTTTTGACATGTTCAAAAATCTGGCGACCAGATCGGTCTCGATCGCATTCGCGGCGATCTGGTGCGGCCACTGGTGCCCACTTTGCGATTTAACCACAGATCTCAGGGGATCGCTCCTATTCGGGCAAGATCGCTCTAGATCGCTAAGCCCAGATCGCATAGTAGGCATTGGGCTTTAGTGTTTCGTATCCAGACTCTCCTTGATTTGAGTGTTTATGGAGAAAATAGTCAGTCGCCATAAAATTGATTAGCAGCTCCGTCACTAAAGATCGCACAGTGGGCATGGGCTAGGGACCTTGGAATTACATCAGTTCGCAGTGAGTCAGCCCGATTCCATTGTGCACGCAATCTTTTCAGTGTGACTTCTTCGGGGTCATGCCTTGACCCAATTTCCACGCATTGTCCATGAATACAATAGCCAGTTATTCACGCTTGTTTGACTTGGAATTTGTTAAATTTATTGAATGTGTGCGCATGGCCAGTGATGGCTAGCCGTTTTAACATTTATTTTCTTTTCTTGATATCAATAATTACCATTGCTTAACAACAACAAATCATTTCTTGATAACAACAATTCGTTTCTTGATATCAAGAAAATAATTCTTTATTCTTGCAGGGCGCCTTAGTAGAGCAGTTTCGCATAACTGAACATCGAATTCTTGATATCAAGAAACCACTTTCTGTTGCTAACCAAAGGCAATTCCTGATTTAAAGAATTCAATTCGAAATCGAATTCTTGATATCAAGAAATCGAATTCTGGATATCATGAATTAATTTCATGATTATCAACAATTGAATTATTGTTATATAAAAACAGAATTCTTGATAATTATCAAGGATTGAATTCTTGTTATCAGGAAATATGAATAATTGTTCAAACGGCTTGCCATTTGTGCGTTCCCGCCCAACATGCGATCGAGAACGAAATTTTTGAACATGTCCAAAACCTGGCGACCGCAACCGACAACACCCTTGCGGACGCGAGTTACAGCGATCTGGTGCGGCCATTGGTGCCCACTTTGCGACTTAACCACAGATCTCAGGGGATCGCTCCTATTCGGGCAAGATCGCTCTAGATCGCTAGGCGCAGATCGCAAAGTGGGCACTGGGTTTATACAAAAAAACTCGCAAAGCTGATTATGATGTCTAGACAAGCAAGAGCGAAAAATACCTGGCTGCAATCATCAACCATGCACACATGCGTGGAAATAGGGACAATGCATTTCCCAGGGGAAGTCGCCGTGAGATCGCATAGTGGGCACCGAAAAGATCGCGTACGCAATTAGATCGGGCTGACTCGCGGCGAACTGGTGCGATTCACACCGAACCGAGATCGCTAGCAACTCGGGCCAAATCGCAAGCTCAGATCGCATAGTGGGCACTAGGCTTTAGTCTGTCGAGGATTAGCGTTGTCTCGACTGACACGGTTGATGCTTTCAAGTTGGTATCAGAGTCGGGATTATCAGGCTTATCCGTGGGTTCGTTATCAATTGTGTTTATTTCTTCAGCCCAGGGTTGGTCAGTGCTATGGGCGCCATTTTGAATGTATATCAAGCTAAAGTGACGGGAAATGTTTGAGTTTAAGTTTGGGTAAATAGAACAAAGTTCAGTAGTCAGATATTCGGATTCGTCTAACACAGCACAACGTACATCATATTTGAATAGATGAAATAGTGCATATATAGTATGTTTCACTCTATTTTGAGGCTTTGATAGATCTTCCCAATATTTGATTATGTTAGTGAATAACCATGATGATAATAATTTTGATCTGAGAACATATAGTTTAAATCCCAGTAATTTTGATAGTAATATGCACTCTAAATTTGTTAACTCTTTTAGTGCTACTCATGTTAATATTAGGTCTCTAACTAAGAATATCGGAGAATTAAGCTTCCTTTATGAATATAGCATTGCCTCCAAATTTGATGTGATTGCCCTGTCAGAAGTATGGAATGTTCACAATGTTGATACTTTAGCTTTAAATGATTATGTTCTTGAGGTTAACTGCCGTGAGGCTGAAAGAGGAGGTGGGGTTGGAGCATACCTCCGAAACACATTGAAATATGCAAGATTAGATTACTCTGTTTTACATGCTGAAAGTCTCTGGCTGGAGATAATTGAACGTGATAGTAAAATTGTTATTGGTATTATTTACCGTAAACCAAATACTGACATTGGTCAATTTCAAGATAGTTTATTTCGTGTCTTAGAAGATTTAAATGTTGGAAGGTCAAATATAATTTTGTTAGGCGATTTTATCACAAAGAAAAGTTGATACAAGAACAGATGATTATTTGAGCACAATGGAAAGTACAGGAATACAAAAGATTATCACAATGCCGACAAGAGTGACAGATCACTCTTCATCTCTTATTGATCATGTTTATACTAATATAAGTAATTCCGTTATTCACTCAGGTGTTATAGAAACTGATGTATCTGACCATTTTCCTATATTTGTTTTATTTGATCATCCTCCTATTGTGAATAAGGTTGTACCTTTGAGAAAAGTTGCTCACTCATATAAACATTTTAATGTCCACGAGTTTCATGAGGATTTAGCAAGCACAAATTGTGATTGTGTGTGTAGATATAACGATGTTAATACGGCTTACTCTGTATTTTATGATTTGTTTGTAAAGATGTGTGATAAACATGCTCCGAATATTGTGCACAATAGTTCGAAGAAAAGACATACACCGAAAAAGCCATGGATATCAACAGCAATTCTTAAGTCTATTAAAAAGAAACATAGTTTGTATAATAAATATAAAGCGTCAAATTTTAATGTAGAATATGCACACAAGTATAAGAAGTATAGAAATGCATTGACAACTGTAATTAAGAATGCTAAACGAATTTATTATAGTAAATTATTTGACGATAATAAACATGATACAGGCAAAACCTGGAAAACTATAAATGAATTGATTAGTGGAAGAGGGAATTCTAAGAAATTAGATATAGATGAGTTTGTTCTCCCGACTGATCGTACTGATGGAGCAGCCAGAGTTGTTTCCTCAGAGGGGGAAATAGCTGAGGAGTTAAATAATTATTTTGTTACAATTGGGTCAAACTTGGCACAGAAGATTCCAAATGTACGTTATAGTTATAAGGAATACTTGGGTAGAACAAATGCTAAATCCTTGTTTTGGAAACCCGTGACAGAAAGGGAAGTGTTTGATTGTGCCCTAGACAGTAAGAAATCCCATGGATATGATAATTTACCAATAAGACTGATAAAGGATGCAGCTAATTTTATTGTTGTACCACTGACTTACATTTTTAAATTGTCATTAGAAACTGATTGTCTTAAGGTAGCAAAGGTAACCCCTATTTAAAAAAGGGGGCAAAGACTGATCCAGGAAATTATAGGCCTATCTCAGTCTTGCCAGTTGTTGGGAAAATATTTGAAAAAATTGTGAATGTTCGTTTAATTGATTTTTTTGGAGACTAATGATATTTTGTATAAACATCCGTATGGATTCCGTAAGAAATATAGTACAAAACTTTCTTTGATTAATCTTATTAATACGCTTATGAGGTCGATGGATGAAAGAAAAGTTACGCTTGGTATATTCATAGATTTTCAAAAGGCGTTTGACACTATAAACATAAGCAGTGCACCCATGTGGGTTGCCTCTTACTAGCTCTCGTATTTTTGCATAGTTTATAGTGATTCTTGCATCCATCCAGTTATTATTTTTGCACCATTTGGATCATCACAAACTCAGGATAGTTTGAGCCAAATTTCTTGTCATTTTGTGTTGTTTTTGGTGTGAATTAGAATAGTTAAACATTTGGATGTATATGTACTGTAAACTGAACTGTGAGCAGCCATACTTTCCCTCATTCACTACTATAGCAAGCTGTGCATGGCTTTTCTTGGGATTAAGTCTGGAGATGAATAGCTACTGCTCTATTCATGGTCTATTGAGACTGGATTAAGCTTCAACTCACAATGGCCTGGAATAGAATCACCGCTTTTGTTGGCCTTACCATCCTTTTGAGCCTACTTCACTATCAAGGGAGTTTTAAAGCTGATACTGCCCATGTGTATTACAGCAAAAGATGGCGGTCACAAACTATTTATAAGCTACAGGGATACTTGGGCACTCGTATCTCATACTACAGCAACAGTTCCTCAACTTTCCAGTCGTCGCTTCTGATCTGTGGTGACGTGAGTCCTAACCCGGGGCCGATTTCTAGTGGGAACGCACCGCCGTCTGCTAATGCCAACAACACTTCCAGCCAACATCGCAGATACCTTGAATCAACATACTGTAGGGATTTATTTTGTACACTTTCACCCCTTTTATTATTTGGCACTTACTATGCCACTTGCCCTTTATCATTTGGTATCTGGTTCAAAGTTCCTTCCTATTATGTTCATGCTTGAGTTACCACCCAATCTCATCAATACATGTTACATTTCATTCATGCCTAGCTTCTAATTCTATCCTATTGTTTCTCTCTGGCATCTGACCAATTGACTCTAGATCTAAACTCTCTTTCTCTACATGTGTGGATTCCACACATGTCTTCGCTATTGTATCTGGTCACCTTTCCATACCATCTCACTGATTATCACATTCCAACCCCACCCCCATCTTTCTTATTGGTTCTTTTGAATAATAGGGTTAGTCCATTTGAGTTATCTATTTTTGTGATTGGTTGTATTGGTTTCCCCCTTGGTTATATTGGTTCCTCCCTTCTGTTAATTTGCATATTGTATATTTTGTTATCTCATGTTATTTCTTGTATATATTGGGCTGTATGCCTTGTATTAAATCAGTGCACTACCAGACTTATTCGTATCAACCAGTCTCTTCTTTTTGGTTCTACTTGTGTTCTCTATGATTCCTGTTCGTTTGATTTGCTGCTGTTTGACTGTATTATTTATCCAGTAGGCTCGTTCTACCCACGTTACCTGTTTATTTCACTGCCCCACAATACTATCACGAACTGCGTGCCAACGCCCATGTCCTGAGACTGAACAAGGCCGTCTGGTACAGAATCCATGATTTGGGCATTGCACGCACTACAAAGACTCACCGTGGTTCAAAAGGACATATGAGACGCAACAGACACATTCCTGTATTAGAACCAGCTTCTCATCAAAAGAAGAAAGAAAACAGCCAGGCCGCTTCTCAAAATCCTACACTACAAAATCTTCAGTCAGCAAGTTGCAACTTTAGTCTTTGGAATTGTCGATCAATGAGCAACAAAATTCCCATGATCTGTGACTTTGTTATCTCTAACAAGTTGGACGTTCTGGCCATTACCGAAACATGGTTGCGTGGCGATGAACGAGATGATCAACCAATTGCTGATCTCATGAACTCTTCCAGGTCCAGGATACAAGTTTCTGCATGTGCCAAGAAAGGACCGACCAGGCGGTGGGGTTGGATTATGTTTCCGGACCTCCTTCAATGTTCGTAAATGTAACCAGACGTCATTTGACTCCTTCGAGTATCTTGATGTGTTAATTACAGCCAGCCATAATTCACCTCTCCGTCTTGCTATCATCTACAGACCACCTCTTGGCAACAACCAACAATCAACGACTGCATCTTTTATGAAAGACTTCTCTACCTTTCTTGAAGTGCTAATTTCATCACCAAACAGATTGTTAATATGCGGGGATTTTAATTATCATGTAGATAATACAGAGAATATGGAAGCTAAGCGCTTCCTGGATTTAGTAACTTCCTTCAATCTGACGCAGACTGTTGAATTCCCAACACATCAACATGGTCACACACTCGACCTTCTTCTTTCAAGGGAGTCAGATGATTTCATCAGTGATCTATCTAGCACTAATTACCTTCCTTCTGACCACGTTGCTGTAACGTGTCTTCTCTCCATTGGAAAGCCGGACTCGATCAAAATGTCCATTAAATGTCGAAATCTTCGCTCCATTGACATTGATGCTTTCCGTCATGACATATTAAAATCAGATCTTTGTATAGCTCCTGCTGAGGACATTGATGAATTAATTGAACAATATGAAAACACCCTACGAGATCTACTGGACAATCATGCACCTGTCAGGGTTCGTACCATTACCTGTCGCCCAAATGCCCCTTGGTATGATGAGGAGTTAAGAGCTGCTAAACAGGAGATGAGACGATGGGAAAGACGCTGCAAAGCATCTTCACTGACTGTTGATAAGGAGATATTTACAGCAAAGTGTCGCTACTACTATCATCTGATCCGTGAGGCAAAGAAGAATCATCACTCTGCACAGCTGAAGGACTGTAACCAACGTGAGCTTTTCCAACGAGTTGACAGATTATGCAATCCTTCGTCTTCTTCCAGAGTCCTACCTTCTTCAGACAGAGGTGATGATACATCATTAGTTGAAGCCTTCTCTGCCTTCTTCTGTGAGAAGGTTGATCGCATTGTCGACGAGCTCTCTTCATCCAACTCGCAGACCGACTTCACTAGAATCTCTCGCTTTGACCAAGGCACAGAATGCGAAACTGTCTTTGATAACTTCTCAACGCTCTCGGTAGAACAGATCACTAAGCTGGTTATGAACTCACCGTCATCCACATGCTCTCTTGACCCTATTCCAACATGTCTTGTCAAGAGATGTGTTGAAGAACTAGCTCCAGTTATTACTCGTATTGTGAACACCTCATTCTCTAAAGGCTGTTTTCCTGATGCTTTCAAGACAGCTCATGTTAAGCCATTGTTGAAGAACTCAAAGCTGAACCCTGAGGAACTTTCAAGTTATAGACCTGTGGCCAATCTTAAGTTCATAGCAAAAGTACTTGAGAGGGCCGCTGTTTCTCAAATGCAATGTTACTTGTCAACAAACAATCTTCATTCAAGGATGCAATCGGCTTATCCGCAGAATCATAGCTGTGAAACTGCACTACTACGAGTCCACAATGACCTTCTTTTGAGCCTCGATCAAGGACAAGAGGCATTGTTATTGTTGCTGGACTACTCCGCTGCTTTTGACTCTATCAGCCACGATACACTACTACAAAGACTTCAATATAACTTTGGATTCAACAGTAGTTCATTGAATTGGCTACATACTTATGTTACAAATAGATAAACCAGGGAGTCCCACAAGGATCTGTGATGGGTCCAATACTGTTTACTTTGTATTCATCCCCCTTGGAGAACATTTTGCAGAGTTATGGTTTTGGTTATGTAGTTTATGCTGATGATACCCAGCTTTATACACTTAAACATTCAGACTTACCATTAATTATTCCTCAATTAGAGTCATGTTTAGTGGATATTAAATTGTGGTCATCAAGTAATTTGTTAAGGCTGAATGCAGAGAAAACTGAATTCCTTCATATGTCATCTCGATTTAGACTAAAGAATATAATACCACCTGTTGTGTTTAATCAGAGTTCACTGCAACCCGCAAAGTGTGTTAGAAACTTAGGTGTTTTATTTGATGAGAATTTGTCATTAGTAAATCATGTAAAAAATATTTGTAAAAAAGCATCATTTGGTTTGTATAAGCTAGGAAAGATTAGACAGTATTTGGATAAAAGCACCACTGAAAGACTTGTCCATGCTTTTGTTTTAAGTCATATTGATAATTGTAATAGCATTTCATTTGGTCTACCTGAGGTGTTATTAAGTAACGTATACAGGGTGGCCCAAAAAAAACGGAACGGGGCACTTCCCAAAATAAAGTAGCACATGTATTATGTCCATCGGATAGAGTGTCTTTTCAAATGAACAACGATACCAAGAACAGTCAATTTGGTCGTGTAGTTTTTGTTTTAGGGCCCTGTGAGTGACAACATGTCAGGTTCTCTTTTTTGTCAATTTGTATTGAGCCAGCGCTTGATGAATTGCACGAACCGCCGTTCATATCGTTGAGCATCGCGCACTATTGTTAGTGTGCACTCAGTCGTGTGCCGAGAGAATGGGCCTGGTCGCTGAATGGTATTACGGGCAAGGAGTGCGGTTAAACTGGCATTGACTAGGTCGAAATCGACATAAATCGGCACCTGACATGGTCTCACTCACTGCGTCCTTAAACAAAAACGACCTGACCAAAATTACTGTTCTTGGTATCGTTTTTCATTGGAAAGGACACCCTATCCGATGAACATAAACATTGTGGTATTATATTTTGGGAAGTGCCCCGTTCTGTTTTTTTTGGGCCACCCTGTATACAACACCTCCAAAATTCTGCTGCTCGCTTGATAACACGTACTAAAAGATGTGAATCCATAAGTCCAGTTTTGTATAATTTACATTGGTTGCCTGTAAATAAACGAATTATGTTTAAGATTTTAGTCATTACGTTTAAATGCATACATGGAAATGCACCTGATTATATTCAAGAACTTATTAGTTTGTATAAATCATCTAGGGTCCTTCGTTCAAGTTCAAAGAATCTTTTAGTTCAGTATTCTGTTAAAACTAAGACATACGGTCAGCGGTCTTTCCAGTTTGCTGCACCTATGCTCTGGAATATCTTCCTTACCATATTAGACAATCTGATACAGAGCAACAATTTCGAGCCAATTTAAAGGCTTTTTTGTTTGTTAATGAATTGTAAGTTTCTACTATTGTATCTTTGCTTAAATACGCTTCTATTTCTCTCTCTCTTTCATTTATGCGCACTGAGACTTAATTGTAAGATTGCGCTATATAAGAAATGACCATTATTATTATTATTATTATTATAAATCATGATATTTTGCTGGAAAAGATGGCACATTATGGTATACGTGGTATTGCTTTCGAATGGTTTGCTAATTATCTCTTGAATCGTTCTCAGACATTATGCTATAAGGAGGCCACATCTACCCGAAAGACTATAACGTGCGGCGTGCCGCAGGGGTCAGTTCTGGGTCCTACATTGTTTTTAATTTATAATAATGATTTACCTTGTTGTACATTATTTTAACTTCAGATTGTTTGTAGACGATTCAAATATTTTTCACACGTTTAATGAGAATCAAAATGAAATTGATGTAAATGAGGTTAATGAGCAACTGAATGCAGTTCAAAAATGGTGTGATGCTAATAAACTTACTATTAACTTAAAGAAAACTAATTATATGTTTATTAAAAGTAAGCGACGGGTAATTGCTGTAAACGGTGTTCTTAGACTGTCGAACACAGACATTAATGATGTGAGTGTGGCATCTTTTGTAGGAGTTCAAATTGATAGTACATTGTCTTGAAAGCATCACATTGATTTTGTAAATAAGTGTGTTCGTAGAAAAGTGGGTTTGCTATTTAAATTGAGATATTTTGTTCCTCGGTATATTCTTGTGCTCTTGTATAAATCGTTTATACAGCCCCACATACTCTATGGAATTGAGGTATGGGGAAGCAGTTATAAATCTCGCTTGAATTGTATTTATTTGGCTCAGAAGATGGCTGTGCGAGCTATTACATTTTCATTATTGAGAACATCCTCGGGACCATTGTTTAAACAATTGGGGATATTAGATGTTTTTGATTTGCATGAACTGGCAGTTTCAACATTTGTATATGATTTGTATAACGGAAATCTACCGCACACACTATTAGATTATTGTAAGATTGTACACCATACCTATGAAACAAGAGGACAAGAAAATGCAATGCTTCCCTTGCCAATTTGTAAGACGACACAAGGTACATTTACTATTTCTTTTGTTGGACCAAAGCTTTGGAATAGCTTACCTCAGAAAATTAGAGAACAAAAAACAAGAAGTTCATTTCGTAAGGCCCTTACAATGTATTTGATGAACAAATAAATTATCTGTATGTTAGCAGGTAGTTACGTTTTGTATTTTGAATGTAAACAATATAATCTTAATATGTAGTATAATGCTTATTTTGTAATATAGAGATACACTATCGATATAGTGAAAAGGGAACCAATCTCGACAAGCACTTGTGCTAACTTTTGGTTTTCTTTTAGCAACAACCTTAACTTTTGTATAAATGTATTTTATAGTATGTAAGCATTAATTAAGTTTTACTAATCTATTGCAGTGATTCATTGTTTTGTAAATTATGTACAGTTGATGTACATATATATGATATTGTTGTTGTTAATAAAACTTTAAACTTCAAACTTCAAACTTCAAACTTGATGCTCTGAACTGTTATGTTCTTTGGTAGTTTACATGAAAACTGTTTAGTGCCTGGTGTCCCGTTAGAAGAGTTAGTTTTCAGTTTATTGGTTTTCGCCATTTGAATACACCATCATACATGTCATTCTCATCACTTAAAGTAAAAAAAAATTATTTGTCTTCATGTTGCTAAGCCCCACCTCCTAAAAAACCGTCCAGAGCAAATTCTATTGTTGACCTGCAGTGACATCATTTGTCAATCACTGGTCAGCTACCATGAGATTAACAAAAGATGAAAGTACAAAAAGAACATCCACACAAAAGCATGCCCTGCATACCTCCATGCAATAGCTTAGACAGTGCTTTTCTTCTGACATAGCAACAGCTATTGTAATTGAAGTTGTGTGAGTTGGTATTCTATTCAACCGTGTGATGCTATTGTGATTATCCTAATCACAAGCTGACCAGTGATTGACAAATGATAAAATGTTTAAAAATATACAAAACATATTTGGGTCAAACCGTTTACAAATATTGAATGTGTACACTAATACAGATGAACAGAGGTCAACATGCATTTGGGTTGCAGGGCCCCTTTAAAGGTTGGCTGACAAGAAAACTACCTAAACATGGTGTTTTACTGTATCTAAGGTAGATTGTCATGAAGATTACTAATAAAAACATATTTTCCGCGTCGGAAAACCCAGTAAAATAAAAAAATCAACTTTTAAATTCACTTTAGTAATCCCCGTAAAAAAATTGAGTCCGGGCGAAGAAATGACGTCATCTTTGTGACGTCACATGCAGGCAATCGCAGTATAGCTCGGTCATAGACGTACACGCTGAGTGCAATACTCGCGTTGACAGAGAGATATTATTTCGATTTTTTTCAATATTTGCAAACATTTGTTAACGTTTATATCATGGACGATCTACACTCAGATGTGTTGCTGCAAGCTGCTATAATTAATTTCTTAGGAATTTTCAGTTAAGCCTCAATTTACAAGCAAAAACGAGTTTGTTTTACAAGCAAATCATAGGCTCTGCATGTAAACCATGCACATTCCCCCGTGTTGCGGTCTGCTTGTGATGTCATGATCCGGGTTGCACGTGCGCACATTCCCGCTCCGCTATAAATTACTTTTTTAGCAGTATGGAACGCCGATGCGACAACAAGCAAAAAAGTTGCATGAAATTTACCTTTCTTGCCCAACTTAAGGATTTCTTTGAAAAAAAGAGTGTGGTATATCAATATAGGCACATATTTAAAGCTATAAACCTGAATCAAAGCCGGGATTTCACCATACCTTTAATAGATCACTTATAGAAGCTTACTTATTGAAGCGCATATTGTATGGACGTGCATTTGCAATGTGCTATACGCTATACGTATACAAATTGCGTATTATTCTTAAAAATATTGACAAGATGTGAAGAGCAAGTAAATATAAAATCATCATCATCATCCCTATCACTATCTGTCAGCATATTTGTCTCCCATGGATCTGCGATTTCCTATCCGCGCGACAACAATGCGTTCGCCTTCGCGACACCCTGTCGGAGTGGTCGGAGGTCCAAGCCGGAGTACCACAAGGAACACATCTCGGTCCAATCATATTCCTTGTAATGATCAACGAGGCACAACCACACAACCAATTCAATTCATATAAGTACGTGGATGACCTCACCCTTGTAGAATGTAGACAAATCAATCAACCATCGCAAATGCAAACAGCAGTATAGACAACCTGACATCTTGGACCGAGGATAACAACATGCAACTCAACCCCAAAAAGTGTGTAAAATTGACATTTCTTTTTCGCGCACTCGAGAAGAATATCCAGTAATACACATACGTGACCAGCCTCTCGATACTGGTTGTCAAACAAAAATTGTAGGTGTACACATACAAAATGAAATGGGAGTCGCATGTCTCTTCCTTGGGGAAACGTGCGAATGGACAAATGTATTTGCTTCGTACGTATGGGCCTACCACATGATGATCTTATTACAACCTTCATATGATATGTCCGGCCAATGCTTGAGTATGCGGCACCAGTTTGGAACAGTGGCCTGACTCAAGATCAGAACATACGCCTGGAGAGAATTCAAAGACGTGCTCACCACATTATTTACCAAAATGACTTTACTACCTACAACGCCACTCTTGCCCTCTCAAACTTGGACACACTAGACAAACGAAGAAAATATCTTTCACTTAGGTTTTTTAAAAGTACTCTTTCCTCTACAAATCAGTTTCAAAATTTCCTCCCAAAACAACAACGTAGTATGAGGATACTTAGAAGAACTCAAAAGATTCCTCAATTGAGATGCAAAACCAAACGGATGCAGACTAGCCCAATACCATCGATCATCCAATTGTACAATGAATATTAGTTAGCTTTCATTTATGAAACACATTTGATTTATTGCAATATTTTATGTTTAGGGGAAAATAATTACATGTATAGTATTATTTGTTTTTCTTGTTATGGAATATGTGCGTACAACTAAGTTTGTTCCTGTTTTTTAATTTATTTATGTGCTATACGCTATACGTATACAAATTGCGTATTATTCTTATAAATCTTGACGAAGAGCAAGTAAATATAAAATCATCATCATCATCATTATCATCATCATCATCATCATCATCATCATCATCATCACAAATACAATCGTATCCTTTTGTCAGTTTGTGCACGTGTCAACAAAGTTAATAGATCACTTTCATTGTTTGGACTCACCGTAACAGTTCGGCACGCTTGAAGGTTCGAAGCCGCCGCCACCGCACGTGGCCGTGGACGTGATGCCAACCAGCGTGTAGCCCCTATCACACGAGTATGTGATCTCCTCTCCGTGCTCGTAGGAACTCTCGTCAGGGGATATTGCCCCGTTGTTGATCGTCGGTGGGTCACAGTTTTCTAGGGATTTATCAAAGTAAAACGAATAATAGCACTAACGAGAAGGTTACTTATTGAAGCGCATATTGTATGGACGTGCATTTGCAATACGCTATACGTATACAAATTGCGTATTATTCTTAAAAATCTTGACAAGATACGCAAAGAGCAAGTAAATATAAAATCATCATCATCATCCCTATCACTACCTGTCAGCATCTTTGTATCTCATGGATCTGCGATTTCCTATCCGCGCGACAACAATGCGTTCGCCTTCGCGACACCCTGTCGGAGTGGTCGGAGGTCCAAGCCGGAGTACCACAAGGAACACATCTCGGTCCAATCATATTCCTTGTAATAATCAACGACGCACATCCACACAACCAATTCAATTCATATAAGTACGTGGATGACCTCACCTTGTAGAATGTAGACAAACCAATCAACCATCGCAAATGCAAACAGCAGTATAGACAACCTGACATCTTGGTCCGAGGATAACAACATGCAACTCAACCCCAAAAAGTGTGTAAAAATTGACATTTCTTTTTCGCGCACTCGACGAGAAGAATATCCAGTAATACACATACGTGACCAGCTTCTCGATACTGTTTGTCAAACAAAAATTGTAGGTGTGCACATACAAAATTATTTGAAATGGGAGTCGCATGTCTCTTCCTTGGAGAAACGTGCGAATGGACAAATGTATATGCTTCGTACATTAAAAGGTTTTGGCCTACCACATGATGATCTTATTACAATCTTCATAGGATATGTCCGGCCAATGCTTGAGTATGCGGCACCAGTTTGGAACAGTGGCCTGACTCAAGATCAGAACATACGCCTGGAGAGAATTCAAAGACGTGCTCTCCGCATTATTTACCAAAATGACTTTACTACCTAAAACGCCACTCTTTCCCTCTCAAACTTGGACACACTAGACAAACGAAGAAAAGATCTTTCACTTAGGTTTTTTTATTAAAGCACTCTTTCCTCTACAAATCAGTTTCAAAATGTCCTCCCAAAACAACAACGTAGTACGAGGGTACTAAGAAGAACTCAAAAGATTCCTCAATTGAGATGCAAAACCAAACGGATGCAGACTAGCCCAATACCATCGATCATCCAATTGTACAATGACAATTAGTTAGCTTTCATTTATGAAACACATTTGATTTATTGCAATATTTTATGTTTAGGGGAAAATAATTACATGTATAGTATTATTTGTTTTTCTTGCTTTGTAATATGTGCGTACAACTAAGTTTTGTTCCTGTTTTTTAAATTTATTTATGTGCTATACGCTATACGTATACAAACTGCGTATTATTCTTATTAATCTTGACGAAGAGCAAGTAAATATAAAATCATCATCATCCCTATCACCATTTGTCAGCATCTTTGTAACTGTCATCATCATCATCATTATCATCATCATCATCATCATCATCATCAACACAAATACAATCTTATCCCTTTGTCAGTTTGTGCACGTGTCAACAAAGTTAATGCATCACTTTCATTGTTTGGACTCACCGTAACAGTTCGGCACGCTTGAAGGTTCGAAGCCGCCGCCACCGCACGTGGCCGTGGACGTGATGCCAACCAGCGTGTAGCCACTATCACACGAGTATGTGATCACCTCTCCGTGCTCGTAGGAACTCTCGTCAGGGGATATTGTCCCGTTGTTGATCGTCGGTGGGTCACAGTTTTCTAGGGAATTATCAAAGTAAAACGAATAATAGCACTAACGAGAAGATAACTTATTGAAGCGCATATTGTATGGACGTGGATTTGCAATTCGCTATACGCTATACGTATACAAATTGCGTATTATTCTTAAAAATCTTGACAAGATACGCAAAGAGCAAGTAAATATAAAATCATCATCATCATCCCTATCACTATCTGTCAGCATCTTTGTATCCCATGGATCTGCGATTTCCTATCCGCGCGACAACAATGCGTTCGCCATCGCGACACCCTGTGGGAGTGGTCGGAGGTCCAAGCCGGAGAACCACAAGGAACACATCTCGGTCCAATCATATTCCTTGTAATAATGATCAACGACGCACAACCACACAACCAATTCAATTCATATAAGTACGTGGATGACCTCACCCTTGTAGAATGTAGACAAATCAATCAACCATCGCAAATGCAAACAGTAGTATAGACAACCTGACATCTTGGTCCGAGGATAACAACCTGCAACTCAACCCCAAAAAGTGTGTAAAAATTGACATTTCTTTTTCGCGCACTAAACAAAAATTGTAGGTGTGCACATACAAAATGATTTGAAATGGGAGTCGCATGTCTCTTCCTTGGAGAAACGTGCGAATGGACAAATGTATTTGCTTCGTACATTAAAAAGTTTTGGCCTACCACATGATGATCTTATTACAATCTTCATATGATATGTCCGGCCAATGCTTGAGTATGGGGCACCAGTTTGGAACAGTGGCCTGACTCAAGATCAAAACATATGCCTGGAGAGAATTCAAAGACGTGCTCTCCAAATTATTTACCAAAATGACTTTACTACCTACAACGCCACTCGTGCCCTCTCAAACTTGGACACACTAGAAAAACGAAGAAAAGATCTTTCACTTAGGTTTTTTTTAAAGCACTCTTTCCTCTACAAATCAGTTTCAAAATTTCCTCCCAAAACAACAACGTAGTACGAGAGTACTAAGAAGAACTCAAAAGATTCCTCAATTGAGATGCAAACCCAAACGGATGCAGACTAGCCCAATACCATCGATCATCCAATTGTACAATGACAATTAGTTAGCTTTCATTTATGAAACATGTTTAGGGGAAAATAATTACATGTATAGTATTATTTGTTTTTCTTGCTTTGTAATATGTGCGTACAACTAAGTTTTGTTCCTGTTTTTTAAATTTATTTATGTGCTATACGCTATACGTATACAAACTGCGTATTATTCTTATAAATCTTGACGAAGAGCAAGTAAATATAAAATCATCATCATCCCTATCACCATCTGTCAGCATCTTTGTAACTGTCATCATCATCATCATTATCATCATCATCATCATCATCATCATCAACACAAATACAATCTTATCCCTTTGTCAGTTTGTGCACGTGTCAACAAAGTTAATAAATCACTTTCATTGTTTGGACTCACCGTAACAGTTCGGCACGCTTGAAGGTTCGAAGCCGCCGCCACCGCACGTGGCCGTGGACGTGATGCCAACCAGCGTGTAGCCACTATCACACGAGTATGTGATCACCTCTCCGTGCTCGTAGGAACTCTCGTCAGGGGATATTGTCCCGTTGTTGATCGTCGGTGGGTCACAGTTTTCTAGGGAATTATCAAAGTAAAACGAATAATAGCACTAACGAGAAGATAACTTATTGAAGCGCATATTGTATGGACGTGGATTTGCAATTCGCTATACGCTATACGTATACAAATTGCGTATTATTCTTTAAAATCTTGACAAGATACGCAAAGAGCAAGTAAATATAAAATCATCATCATCATCCCTATCACTATCTGTCAGCATCTTTGTATCCCATGGATCTGCGATTTCCTATCCGCGCGACAACAATGCGTTCGCCATCGCGACACCCTGTGGGAGTGGTCGGAGGTCCAAGCCGGAGAACCACAAGGAACACATCTCGGTCCAATCATATTCCTTGTAATGATCAACGACGCACAACCACACAACCAATTCAATTCATATAAGTACGTGGATGACCTCACCCTCGTAGAATGTAGACAAATCAATCAACCATCGCAAATGCAAACAGTAGTATCTATAGACAACCTGACATCTTGGTCCGAGGATAACAACATGCAACTCAACCCCAAAAAGTGTGTAAAAATTGACATTTCTTTTTCGCGCACTAAACAAAAATTGTAGGTGTGCACATACAAAATGATTTGAAATGGGAGTCGCATGTCTCTTCCTTGGAGAAACGTGCGAATGGACAAATGTATTTGCTTCGTACTTTAAAAAGTTTGGGCCTACCACATGATGATCTTATTACAATCTTCATATGATATGTCCGGCCAATGCTTGAGTATGGGGCACCAGTTTGGAACAGTGGCCTGACTCAAGATCAAAACATATGCCTGGAGAGAATTCAAAGACGTGCTCTCCAAATTATTTACCAAAATGACTTTACTACCTACAACGCCACTCGTGCCCTCTCAAACTTGGACACACTAGAAAAACGAAGAAAAGATCTTTCACTTAGGTTTTTTTTAAAGCACTCTTTCCTCTACAAATCAGTTTCAAAATTTCCTCCCAAAACAACAACGTAGTACGAGAGTACTAAGAAGAACTCAAAAGATTCCTCAATTGAGATGCAAACCCAAACGGATGCAGACTAGCCCAATACCATCGATCATCCAATTGTACAATGACAATTAGTTAGCTTTCATTTATGAAACACATTTGATTTATTGCAATATTTTATGTTTGGGGGAAAATAATTACATGTATAGTATTATTTGTTTTTCTTGCTATGGAATATGTGCGTACAACTAAGTTTTGTTCCTGTTTTTTAAATTTATTTATGTGCTATACGCTATACGTATACAAACTGCGTATTATTCTTATTAATCTTGACGAAGAGCAAGTAAATATAAAATCATCATCATCCCTATCACCATCTGTCAGCATCTTTGTAACTGTCATCATCATCATCATTATCATCATCATCATCATCATCATCATCATCATCATCATCATCATCATCATCATCATCATCAACACAAGTACAATCTTATCCCTTTGTCAGTTTGTGCACGTGTCAACAAAGTTAATACATCACTTTCATTGTTTGGACTCACCGTAACAGTTCGGCACGCTTGAAGGTTCGAAGCCGCCGCCACCGCACGTGGCCGTGGACGTGATGCCAACCAGCGTGTAGCCACTATCACACGAGTATGTGATCACCTCTCCGTGCTCGTAGGAACTCTCGTCAGGGGATATTGTCCCGTTGTTGATCGTCGGTGGGTCACAGTTTTCTAGGGAATTATCAAAGTAAAACGAATAATAGCACTAACGAGAAGATAACTTATTGAAGCGCATATTGTATGGACGTGGATTTGCAATTCGCTATACGCTATACGTATACAAATTGCGTATTATTCTTAAAAATCTTGACAAGATACGCAAAGAGCAAGTAAATATAAAATCATCATCATCATCCCTATCACTATCTGTCAGCATCTTTGTATCCCATGGATCTGCGATTTCCTATCCGCGCGACAACAATGCGTTCGCCATCGCGACACCCTGTGGGAGTGGTCGGAGGTCCAAGCCGGAGAACCACAAGGAACACATCTCGGTCCAATCATATTCCTTGTAATGATCAACGACGCACAACCACACAACCAATTCAATTCATATAAGTACGTGGATGACCTCACCCTTGTAGAATGCAGACAAATCAATCAACCATCGCAAATGCAAACAGTAGTATCTATAGACAACCTGACATCTTGGTCCGAGGATAACAACATGCAACTCAACCCCAAAAAGTGTGTAAAAATTGACATTTCTTTTTCGCGCACTAAACAAAAATTGTAGGTGTGCACATACAAAATGATTTGAAATGGGAGTCGCATGTCTCTTCCTTGGAGAAACGTGCGAATGGACAAATGTATTTGCTTCGTACTTTAAAAAGTTTGGGCCTACCACATGATGATCTTATTACAATCTTCATATGATATGTCCGGCCAATGCTTGAGTATGGGGCACCAGTTTGGAACAGTGGCCTGACTCAAGATCAAAACATATGCCTGGAGAGAATTCAAAGACGTGCTCTCCAAATTATTTACCAAAATGACTTTACTACCTACAACGCCACTCGTGCCCTCTCAAACTTGGACACACTAGAAAAACGAAGAAAAGATCTTTCACTTAGGTTTTTTTTAAAGCACTCTTTCCTCTACAAATCAGTTTCAAAATTTCCTCCCAAAACAACAACGTAGTACGAGAGTACTAAGAAGAACTCAAAAGATTCCTTAATTGAGATGCAAACCCAAACGGATGCAGACTAGCCCAATACCATCGATCATCCAATTGTACAATGACAATTAGTTAGCTTTCATTTATGAAACACATTTGATTTATTGCAATATTTTATGTTTAGGGGAAAATAATTACATGTATAGTATTATTTGTTTTTCTTGCTATGGAATATGTGCGTACAACTAAGTTTTTTTCCTGTTTTTTAATTTATTGATGTGCTATACGCTATACGTATACAAACTGCGTATTATTCTTATTAATCTTGACGAAGAGCAAGTAAATATAAAATCATCATCATCCCTATCACCATCTGTCAGCATCTTTGTAACTGTCATCATCATCATCATTATCATCATCATCATCATCATCATCATCATCATCATCATCATCATCATCAACACAAGTACAATCTTATCCCTTTGTCAGTTTGTGCACGTGTCAACAAAGTTAATACATCACTTTCATTGTTTGGACTCACCGTAACAGTTCGGCACGCTTGAAGGTTCGAAGCCGCCGCCACCGCACGTGGCCGTGGACGTGATGCCAACCAGCGTGTAGCCACTATCACACGAGTATGTGATCACCTCTCCGTGCTCGTAGGAACTCTCGTCAGGGGATATTGTCCCGTTGTTGATCGTCGGTGGGTCACAGTTTTCTAGGGAATTATCAAAGTAAAACGAATAATAGCACTAACGAGAAGATTACTTATTGAAGCGCATATTGTATGGACGTGCATTTGCAATACGCTATACGTATACAAATTGCGTATTATACTTTAAAATATTGACAAGATAGGCAAAGAGCAAGTAAATATAAAATCATCATCATCATCCCTATCACTATCTGTCAGCATCTTTGTATCCCATGGATCTGCGATTTCCTATCCGCGCGACAACAATGCGTTCGCCTTCGCGACACCCTGTCGGAGTGGTCGGAGGTCCAAGCCGGAGTACCACAAGGAACACATCTCGGTCCAATCATATTCCTTGTAATAATCAACGACGCACATCCACACAACCAATTCAATTCATATAAGTACGTGGATGACCTCACCCTTGTAGAATGTAGACAAATCAATCAACCATCGCAAATGCAAACAGCAGTATAGACAACCTGACATCTTGGTCCGTGGATAACAACATGCAACTCAATCCCAAAAAGTGTGTAAAAATTGACATTTCTTTTTCGCGCACTCGACGAGAAGAATATCCAGTAATACACATACATAACAAGCCTCTCGATACTGTTTGTCAAACAAAAAATGTAGGTGTTCACATTAAAAAAAAATTGAAATGGGAGTCGCATGTCTCTTCCTTGGAGAAACGTGCGAATGGAAGAATGTATATGCTTCCGTTGCTTCGTACATAACAAAGTTTTGGCCTACCACATGATGATCTTATTACAATCGTCATAGGATATGTCTGGCCAATGCTTGAGTATGCGGCACCAGTTTGGAACAGTGGCCTGACTCAAGATCAGAACATACGCCTGGAGAGAATTCAAAGACGTGCTCTCCGCATTATTAACCAAAATGACGTTACTACCTACACCGCCACTCTTGCCCTCTCAAACCTGGACACACTAGAAAAACGAAGAAAAGATCTTTCACTTAGGTTTTTTTTAAGTACTCTTTCCTCTACAAATCAGTTTCAAAATTTCCTCCCAAAACAACAACGTAGTACGAGGGTACTAAGAAGAACTCAAAAGATTCCTCAATTGAGATGCAAAAACAAACGGATGCAGACTAGCCCAATACCATCGCTCATCCAATTGCACAAAGAAAATTAGTTAGCTTTCATTTATGAAACACATTTGATTCATTGCAATATTTTATGTTTTGGGGAAAATAATTACATGTATAGTATTATTTGTTTTTCTTGTTATGGAATATGTGCGTACAACTAAGTTTGTTCCTGTTTTTTAATGTATTTATGTGCTATACGCTATACGTATAAAAACTGCGTATTATTCTTATAAATCTTGACGAAGAGCAAGTAAATATAAAATCATCATCATCATCATCCCTATCACCATCTGTCAGCATCTTTGTGACTGTCATCATCATCATCAATATCATCATCATCATCATCATCATAATTATCATCATCATCATCATCATCATCATCAACACAAATACAATCTTATCCCTTTGTCAGTTTGTGCACGTGTCAACAAAGTTAATAGATCACTTTCATTGTTTGGACTCACCGTAACAGTTCGGCACGCTTGAAGGGTAGAAGGCGCCGTTATCGCACGTGGCCGTGGACGTGATGCCAACCAGCGTGTAGCCACTATCACACGAGTATGTGATCTCCTCTCTGTACTTGTAGGACCTCTGGTCAGGGGATATTGCCCCGTTGTTGATCGTCGGTGGGTCACACTTTTCTAGGGATTTATCAAAGTAAAACGAATAATAGCACTAACGAGAAGGTTACTTATTGAAGCGCATATTGTATGGACGTGCATTTGCAATACGCTATACGTATACAAATTGCGTATTATTCTTTAAATTATTGACAAGATACGCAAAGAGCAAGTAAATATAAAATCATCATCATCATCCCTATCACTATCTGTCGGCATCTTTGTATCCCATGGATCTGCGATTTCCTATCCGCGCGACAACAATGCGTTCGCCATCGCGACACCCTGTCGGAGTGGTCGGAGGTCCAAGCCGGAGTACCACAAGGAACACATCTCGGTCCAATCATATTCCTTGTAATAATCAACGACGCACATCCACACAACCAACTCAATTCATATAAGTACGTGGATGACCTCACCCTCGTAGAATGTAGACATATCAATCAACCTTCGCAAATGCAAACAGCAGTAGACAACCTGACATCTTGGTCCGAGGATTACAACATGCAACTCAACCCCAAAAAGTGTGTAAAAATTGACAATTCTTTTTCGCGCACTCGAGCAGAATATCCAGTAATACACTTAAGTGACCAGCCTCTCGATACTGTTTGTCAAGCAAAAAATGTAGGTGTTCACATAAAAAATGATTTGAAATGGGAGTCGCATGTCTCTTCCTTAGAGAAACGTGCGAATGGAAGAATGTATATGCTTCCGTTGCTTCGTACATTAAAAAGTTTTGGCCTACCACATGATGATCTTATTACAATCGTCATAGGATATGTCCGGCCAATGCTTGAGTATGCGGCACCAGTTTGGAACAGTGGCCTGACTCAAGATCAGAACATACGCCTGGAGAGAATTCAAAGACGTGCATTATTTACCAAAATGACGTTACTACCTACACCGCCACTCTTGCCCTCTCAAACCTGGACACACTAGAAAAACGAAGAAAAGATCTTTCACTTAGGTTTTTTTTAAGTACTCTTTCCTCTACAAATCAGTTTCCAAATTTCCTCCCAAAACAACAACGTAGTACGAGGGTACTAAGAAGAACTCAAAAGATTCCTCAATTGAGATGCAAAACCAAACGGATGCAGACTAGCCCAATAGCATCGCTCATCCTTATTGTACAAGGACAATTAGTTAGTTTTCATTTATGAAACACATTTGATTTATTGCAATATTTTATGTTTAGGGGAAAATAATTACATGTATAGAATTATTTGTTGTTCTTGTTATGGAATATGTGCGTACAACTAAGTTTTGTCCTGTTTTTTAAATGTATTTATTTATAAATGGTATAGTTTAAAAATAGAACATTGGTGCAATATATACAATGCATAATTCCTTTTCAAGTGAAATATATATATTGAAATTATTCTTTGATATTATGCTCACAATAAATAATTTGATAAAGAAATATATATACAAGAATATAAGTAAGCTCAATATTAGATTTATTGTAAACATGCAACAATTAGTCAGGTCTTTTAATTTTTTTAACTTTGGATAAATTTTAATTCATATATAATCTGCAACAAATATAAATTATTGATGTATCCCCCTACACAATTTAATTACTTGGTTGTACTTCTCTGCTGTTTACATTTCACTATCTTTAAATGTCCTTCCCCTTGTTTTTATCTCCATACACCCTTCCTATTCTCTTTCTAACCCTCCCTCTACTCATTCCTCCGCATCATCCTTCTCCCCCACCTTCTTACTTTCTACCTTTTATCCTCTGCTCACTTATTCATCCAGTCTCATCTACTTTGTAGTTTCACAAGCATTAAGATGGTTTAATCTTTATATTTTAATGGTGTAACTCTATCAAACCTCATAAATATATATGTTACTGTATTTGATTTGTTTATTTGGTGAGGCATATAATATAATTACTTTCTTGAAATTATATAACTTACTATGAATAACCGACTTGATTATGATATTTCAAAACAATACTTCTTATTAATGTATGTCCTTCTTCCTTCTTCTTCTCCTTCTCCTTCTCCTCCTCCTTCGCCTTCTCCTACTCCTCCTCCGCCTTCTTCTTCTTCTCTCTTCATCTCGTTCCTCTTCTAATATTCCTACTCTTTCTCTCTCTATTTCACCTGATTATAAATTGAGTATTTTCTTTATATTCTTACTACCTATCCCTACTCTGGTCATTGTTAGAAAATTTGTGTTTATCAAATGTAGTTTATTTTGACATGATTTTGAATTTGCCTATTTATGTATTTTGTTTTGTAAAAAATGCACTTTGCCCATTTTTATGTTTTTAAATGTAGTTTTATCAAGTACAATTCGGCTATGCCGCGAATCATGATTTTTGAAATAAACTATCTATCCATCCATCCATTCAAGAATGGAGTTGTAATTCACCTTCACAAGGGATTCAACAAAGGTTCCTTCGCACTGCGCGCCTGAGTGATCCTAAACTTTAAAGCCCTTTTTCTCATTATCCTGTAAAACTAGCCCTGCTTACTCTGCTACTTTTAATTGCTTTTTGAATAATTATGTTATACTGGTCCAAATTTGATGAATTATGTATCATAGTAAAGCTTATAGTCTACTATTTTGAACTATGTAAAAAAAAGTCTTAACTAATTCTGGTCAACTTTTGGGGGGTTTGAAGGTGGGCGGTCACTGACATTATGTCATTCAAGTTCGAGTGATTGCTGTAAACCTGATGTCGTCACTGTTCAATTTTAAACTCCAGAACATTCATCTTCGTCAAATTGCTTTCAGTTTGCAACGACAACGTATTTAAATTGGTCAAAATGTCAAACAATTTGGCAATACACATCCGTCATTCAAATTCGTGCCAGTTTGCTTGACCTTAGATTTCGGACCGATTTGGGTTTTATATTTCGTTTTCAGGTGCTTCTTAGCACATCTAGCATTCAAATAAGAACGATCAGAACATACAGTATGACGCATTATGAAGGCGGGGGGGGGGGGGGGGTGGCAATGTACTTCCCTATTTCCCATTTTTCCATCACTCCCCAACCACCACCCCCACCCAAGGCAGGTTTTTGTTTGTGTGTTTGCTTTTTGATGTCATTTCTTAAAGTGATCCAAGTAAAGTGTCTAACTCCACGAAAATTACTTGGAGCTTCCTCGTTTCTTTTATGCCGTGTTGTTTAGCTTATGGTAAGAGAAGAATAAAATAGTAGGGTTAGATTTGTTCAAATGTCCCTTCAGTATGAACACTTTTGGTAAAAAGTACAATTGCCGTAGTTGAAAACGCCCGGTCGCGGTTTTGATTTCATTTCCATTATTTTCATCATAAACATGTACTTTATTTTCATCGAGCGAGTAGCTTTATAGGAAAACAATACACATAAAGAAATTAATGAAAAGGATAGCGCACATTCCAAAGATGTTCGCCCTAAGACAAAATGGAATGTATAAACGCCTACATGTTACCTTTGTAAACGAAATCGAATGCTCTCCACCTGATTTTCTAAGTTGAGTGGTGTTATTTCAATTCGGTTTGACAAAAGTTGGCAATCGCACAGTCCAAAAATCAAATTGAATGAAATTATTTGCTAATTGAAACACGATCCTGATCTTCATTCAATTTCGTTCTAAATTGCGTGCTATTAGTGACCATTTGAGCGCTATTTTGACGAAATTGGAAGGGAAAACCTATAATAATAATTTTTAATAAAAAAATAATTAAAAGAAAATAATAATTATAATAATAATAATAATTATAATAATAATAATAATAATAATACTAATACTAATAATAATAATAATAATAATAATAATAATACTAATACTAATAGTAATAATAATAATAATAATAATAATAATAATAATAATAATAATAATAAATGAATAATAATAATAATAACGGTTATTTATACAGCGCTATTCCCGTGGGGATCATAGTGCTTTACACAATTATTACCCCGGTCAACGGATACACACTGCAATCATTCCTGCACATTAAGTGTACATTTTCAACTCCTTAGGGAGTATTCCAGCCAGTCGCTTGTTAGGCGCACACAGTGCTAAGGAAACAAATTAATAATAATAATAATAATAAATATAAATAAATAATAAGTATAATAATAATAATAATAATAGATCCAATTAAAAGTTGGTATAATAGCACAAAATCATGATCGATAAGCATTTTCATTGACATATTCTCAGTTGTATCGCACGGTATAATGCTCTCAAAAGAATCATTACATCTTTGTTAGTTAATAAAAATACAAATAAAAAAATCATAAGCGAGGAATTATGTCTTCTGAACTAATATCAAAGAAGTGATACATCATGTCACACTTTATTTTGAATCAACGAAATTAAATTTCACATTTTTTCGGCATTCCTGTAATAATTCATTAAATATTTAATACAGTCATACAATGAAATGAACATGCAGGGGTTGGTATAAAGTGCAAATAAAATACATTCGTGCCATCAACCCCAAATCTAAAAAACATCAAATGATATTTTAAAAAATAATAATAATAATATAAATATATGTAAGTTATTATTATCTAGTATAAAACAAACTAAAATGATTTATCTACATAAACAAATAAATTAATCTAAACATTTAAATAAATTGCACATTTTTTAAATCAAAATAATATCAAATTGCATTCAAGTTGGGATTATGTTGCTTGTCTAGTTGTCTGTAACTGTTTTTAAGCAACTCCTTTCACCCTTTAAATAACTTGTTAGGTATTAGTTCCATTGTACAGGCCCTTGTGCAGGTCTCAGATTTATGTGGCAAAATATTAATGATAATTAGAACACTCTCCAGTTTTGGGTGTATGCTGTGGTGTTTGCTGTGGTGTATTTTTTGTATTCTTCTTACCGCTTACCAGAACTGCCGCTTACTCCCCCGGGAGCAATCATGACAAAGCACGTGGCAATCTATGGAATGATATAATAGGGTTAGAAAATCGTGAGTATACTGTTACTATGTCTAAAATATATACACATATCGCAATCAAATATGGCAATACACATTATTCCCCAATCAACTCAAATCGATCTGTTTATACATGGCAGCCAGATGTTTGGTGTTCCAGTTAAATTTTTGAAGGGATAAAGTAACATTGTCAAAGTCTAACATTGTCACTTGTTTAGATCGTTGGTTCTCTCATATCTTGTTCTATTCATATTACCAACAGAAACATGGGACGGTTTTGGATTTTCAGAATTTCCCTTTCGTTAGACAGATATTTACGATTGAGTTCTATGATCACTGGATGATAACAACTGTGTACGAAGTTAGTGCAATGAGTTTAATAGCATATATCACTTTGCATTTTTCGCTCATTACTCGGAAATACCTCTAGATGTATGTTATCAACCCGCCTACATGTTATGCACATGTCAACAAAGTTAATTGATCCCTTTAAGCAACAAGTCACCAGTAACATGATTTCATTTTGATCCTAGAAGCAAATTCGTCGAGTTCGTCTGATAGTCACGCACAAGTGAACATGTACACCCCTCTAATTTGTATTGTTTTTTTATCGACACTCAAAACAAATGCACTTTCACTTCTACTCGCACATGCACGCACCTAACACACAATATTCACTTGTACTAGTTGTCACACTAAATTTTGAATTTGTATGGCTTTAAATGATATTTTGAATGATTATGATTTTATACCCCAGAGTAAATATTATACTACTAGTGAATTTAATTCAACTTTTAATCAAACTGGACCCAATAATAATCTTTATAGGTTTAGTTTATTGAATATTAATATTCGAAGCTAACAAAAGAATTTTCATCATTTTGAAGAATTTTTATTTACTTTAAATACATTTCCATTTTCTTTAATCGGAATTACTGAAACTTAGATACACTCAACTTCTCCTTCAATATTTAATATTGATAATTATGAATTAATTCATACAGATTACAGACCGTACAAATGGAAAGGGAGGAGGTATCGCTTTGTATATTCGTAATGAATTACAATATAAAATAAGACATGATATTCAAATTGAAGGAATCGAAACATTATTTTTAGAAATTATTGATGATAAATATAAGAATAAAATTGTTGGGGTAATATATAGACCACCTAACAATGTGGCCGACACATTTTTAGATAAATTAGAATCCTGTCTTGAATTCGTTTCTAGAGAAAATAAAGACATATAGTGATGCGCCGCGAGCGTCGAAAGAAGGGAACGTGCGCTATATAAGTAGCCACCATTATTATTATTATTATTATATATATTATGGGAGATTTTAATATTGATTTGTCCTTACCTTATACTGTTCTTGGTCAACACTTTATGAATTTATTATCTTCATTTCCTTTTAAATCTCTTATTGATAAACCAACTAGGATTACCAATGTAACACACACTATAATTGATAATATTTTCTCAAACGTAATATTATTATTATTATTATTACTTATACCGCGCTTTTCCCATAAGGCCCAAAGCGCTTACAATCAAATTCAACAACAATTATAAATACACGTACAATGAAAATAATACAATCACAAACTACTAAAAAGATGTGTTTTCAAAGCCTTTCTGAAGGCACTGACTGATGAAGACTGTCTAATAGCAAGTGGTAAATCATTCCAATATTTTGATGCAGATACAGTGAATGTCCTATCACCTGCCAAGGTGCGAGTAACAGAAAATGAACAGAATGGAATAATATACTATGATATATCAGACCATTTACCTATATTCACGATATGTCCGAATAATAAACACGTATTAAAAACTCCCAATAAAGAACATTTAACACGACGTAAGGAAACACATTGTAATGTAGAATCCTTAAAGAGAGATTTGAGTCAAGAAAATTGGAATGACATTTATTTTGAAACAGATGTGAATAGTTCTTATGAAAAATTCATAAATAAACTTCTTTGTCTTTATGATAAAAATATACCCCTCACAAGAATTAAATTAAGTAAAAAGAAAAAATAAACAACCACGGATTACTCAAGGTATAATTAAATCAATATCTACTCGAACTCGCTTATATAAAATATCATTGCGATTACCTACAAATAAAAATCAAAATAAATATAAAAAGTACCGTAATAAATTAACTTCAATTATTCGTTTATCACGCAAATTATATTATTCTAATAAAATTGAAAATAGTAAAGATAATAATAAATTATTATGGCAAACAATTAATGACATTTTAGGGAAGAAAAGAAGTACTCTAAATAATATTGAATTTAAAGATAATGGGCATCTCATTCAAGACCCAATTGATGTTGCTAATGCATTCAATAAATTCTTTAATAATATCGGACCAGATTTAGCTTCTAAAATAATTAATAAAAAGGATGATTTTTTGATATACTTAAACGATAATGTTAATCAATCCTTATTTTTTAATCCAACAAATATTCACGAGATTTTAGAAATTGTATGTTCCTTAAAATGTATTAAATCTAGCGGCTATGATGAAATAACTGTATTTGTATTAAAACAAATAATTCACTTTATAGCTTCCCCGTTATTACACATTTTTAATTTATCTCTTTCTCAAGGAATTTTCCCCGACCCACTCAAAATTGCGAAAATAATTCCGATATGTAAAAAAGATGATCAATCTAATATTGCAAACTATCGACCAATTACTTTATTACCAAGCATTTCTAAAATTTTAGAAAAAATAGCATATAAACGATTATATTCTTTCTTAGATATGAATAAATTATTGATTCCTAATCAATATGGATTCTGAAAGAATCATTCTACTGATTACGCCATTCTACAATTAAGTGATAAAATAATTGATTCCATTGCTAAAGAAGAACACACTATAGGTGTTTTTTATGGACTTATCGAAGGCATTCGATACTATGGACCATTGTATATTAATTCGTAAATTAAAAACATATGGAGTTAGAGGAACTGTATTTTCTTGGTTTGAAGATTATTTGCGTAATAGGCAACAATATGTTATTTTTAAATCTAAAAAATCTAATATTTCCACTGTGAAGTGCGGAGTACCACAAGGCTCTATTTTAGGTCCCTTATTGTTTTTAATATATAAGAATGATATTGTAAATGCATCACCGCTCCTAACATACGTTTTGTTCGCAGATGATACTAACGTATTTTATTCACATACAGACTTAAACATTCTTATTACAACCCTCAATCTAGAATTAAATAAACTATCATCTTGGTTCAAATCCAATAAACTCTCTCTAAATAGTAATAAAACAAATTGTATGTATTTTAAAAATATACACTCTAAATATGCACCTTATTGTAATATTTTAATAGATGATATGCCCATAATTAAAAAAAGAAGTTACTACATTATTTTGTAGGTGTATTGATTGATTCAAACTTAACTTGGAATAGTCATATTAATAACATTTGTATGTTAGTCTCGCGAGGCATAGGCATTCTATATAAATTAAAACTTTCACAAAAGTCACTATTTATGCTTTATAATTCTCTCATTTTGTCACATATATCTTTTTAATATTGTAACATTGTATGGGGGAATAGTAATAATATTATGTTAATGTATCGTCTTCAAAAGAAAGCACTCCGTATTTGTACACATTCATATTATATAGCCCATACTGATCCAATATTTTATTAACTAAAAACATTACAAATTGCTGATATTCACATTTTTCAAACTGCAATCTTTATGTATGAATTTTGGATAAATACTATACCATTAGCATTTCGAAATATTTTTGTGTACAATAGTAGTATACACTAATATCCTACACGACACTCATCCGACTTCCATTTAACTAACCCAAAAATTATTATGGCCTATAAATCAATAAGACACCATGGTCCAGACATTTGGAATGCTTTACCTGACAAAATTAAACACTCTGCATCTCTTTATTCATTTAAACCTTCGATGAAAAAATATTTAATATCCAAATATTCATAAATATAATCAGGGTCTAAATTATTGTATAGTTTTAAGATAACCAGTTCATAAAAAAATAATCAAACACTTATTGCACATGCACTCATCCACATGCACACACTTGCATTTTTTTTTCTTTCTTTCTTCCAATTTTTAATATTTTTGTTGTTATATATATTTTTTTTTTCTTCAGATACTTTCTGAAAAAGTATCTGCATTTATTTTGATTATTTGCATTACATTCAACTGATTTAAGTTCTGAATTATATATATATATATGTATTTTCTTTTTATATCAAATGTCACATTTTATGTTACGGTAATCAATTATGTAATACACTTGTATTGTTATTTGAATATGTTGATTTTGATTTTTCTTTAATAAATGCAGAAAAACATCTGCTAAAAAATAATTTTAAAAAATCAAATGACCGGTAACCTGTTATCATTTCACTTGAATGTCAGGAAAACATTTGCGGTCTGGATGTCCTATATAGGCCATGTAGGCCGAGGGATTTGCATTAAAGGAAATATTTATTAATTTAACATTTTGATTTAGCTTATAACACTAGGGCCCCGTTGCAGAAAGGTATACAATCAATTGTATAAGTCAGATCATGTGTTCTAAATGCGCAAATCTGATTGGTTGAAACGCGCACATTTTCTGATTTACAATTAATTGTAACTTACAATGAAATTGAATTGTACGTATCTCTTTCTGCAACGGGGCCCATATCTCGTATGTTATCATTATACCAAGGATATTACAAATAAACGTTCCAAAAGATTTAAGGAGTTTTTATCATTTTTTGTGTATATATTTAGCGCTTGTTGTCAAATCTTCTGATGGGTTTTATATTATTCATCTGTTGCATGCTTTTCATATTTTGTAATTTTCAATTTCTACTTTAATAACGAGGAGAAAAAGGTTAGCATATCTCCGACGACATACGGCATCCGTCAATAGCTGCTAGCCAATTCCAGGGGCTTGATATAGTTTAATGAATAACATTGTAAAAATCCACAAAACTTACTTAAAAGTTTAGTAGTTCTCTCATACCTTTTTGTTTTTTGTATTACCAATATAAATATGGTGCAAGTTTAGATTTTTCAAATTTCACTTTCGTTAACAAGATATTTACGATTGAAGCGTTCGGATTTGTAATTTTCCACTGGAACTGTTTACAAAGTCAGTGCGATGAGTTTGCAAATTTGCTCGGCCATAATTAATACATCCATTTAACGTGAAATCTTCACATATTAATAATAGGCACATATCAGATCACGAAACTACACATTTTATCGATCAATCGTCAATTTTTGCAAATGTCAACTATACTAGATCCCTTTTACTGATTGCTAGTAGTTTCTTTCTATTAAAGGGTACCACCACCCCAAAATAATATTCTTTTTATAGAAAGGTAACATCTTTAGTATTCCATTCCTTCAACAAGTTCACAAAAATATGTTTTCAGAAAAAAATATATAATTGGAAAACGCATCACCATTCTCAACCATGCTTTCATGCGGTCTGAATTGCGTAGACTATAATGCGCGCAGAGCCAGAGCGCACTGTGCAGAGCGAACGAATCATCCGGGATTATATTGACGTACGCGTGAAAGCATTGGCGCACTCGCAAATGCTTGGCCCGTATGGAACCAGGAAATAGCAGTGGTTCCGTAAGTGGTGGAAATTAATTGCTTTGTTTATGAATTACACAACCCTGTGCAAAATGTTGGGTATATATTTGATATCACAAAACGGTACCAAGACATATAATAATGTGTTGTCCTTTGCCTGGTGGTCCCCTTTAAGCCTGGACTAAAGTTGTGCCTTTAGTATTGACGAGAATTTGGGTTATTATGATTCGGTAAAGCAGGGTATTGAACCAAATCAAATTGATATCGAGAGCGGACTGGACGAATATACCTACCACGTGATTACTTGGATGTTACTGTATATGAAGAGCTTTCAACTTTCGAGGAAAACAGGTTTCTTTGCCCAACTTTGTACACGTGCCTATGGGAATATGAAAATTGAACTTTCTATATTTTGATCTTGAGTGAGTAATTTGTCGTAAAATGTGGATTCCTAGATAGCTACGTACCTTATAAATGTAGATAATATCGTTAACTCAATTTTGTATGGAAAGTGGATTTAGCGCCTTTTGGAACTGCATGAGCTCTTCAAATAATGAAAATATCTTTGAATTATGCTGACAGCCGTACACTTTCCTTTCTCCATTTTGGAGCCTCAACAAATGATTTTATAGTACCGTATAGTGGCGTAGACAGGTTCTTACACCGGGGGGGGGGGGGGGGGGGGATGATTTGCCGTTCACCGAACCGAGACCAATTTGTTCGCGGCCGAGACAACCTGCTAAAATATTTCGAGACCAAGACAATTGCTTGAAAGTCCTCTTAGTTGGGGGGAGGGGGGGGGGGGTGTCCGTCGGCAAATTTTTTCCCCGCCGAGACCGCCTGCCTAATTTTTTCGTCCATTTTTTTCGCAGCCAAGATCATTCATTAAGATGGTCGAGACCAGGCGCGCTGGAACCATGCAGTTCTGGATTGGGGGGGGGGGGGGGCAAAAACCTAAGGGGCTCACGATTTGTGTGTAGGGGCTCATGCCCAACCACACTCACAGGGCTGCCAACTGAGCCAGATGTGAGAGTTAGACATTGCGAGGGAGCGAAGTGACTGAGCGGGGGGAGGGTGTGGGAGGGGGGCGTCCCCCCTCCCTCGGTAGGCAGCTTTTGCATGTTTGGACTTGAAATTGTGCAATCTGGTGCTTACCGATAAGAAATTCGGGCTTATCATTGACTGTATCTGGGAAAGCGTGTTATGATTTGATCGACCAGAAATTTTAAATATATTTTCACGAAGAAAACAAATAATTTACACACTAATGAATATGCACCCCATCACACACACAAATATTGTATTTATATTTAGTGTCATACAGTCCCAACATTAACCATATGCCACATTATGTATGATCCAACAACAAAGCCCAGTAGCCAAGAATGAGTCCCGAGGGGGCGAAGCTACCGAGGGCTGGGGCAGAGCCAAATAGGGAGGGTTTGGGAAGGGGTATCCCCCTCCCACGGAGAAGATTTTGCATTTATATACTTGAAATGGTGCCATTTGGTGCACGTCACACAAGCAGCCAGAGCAATGCCAGCCTACACTGGAACTACGTGGCCCGGTACAGAAAAAAATACTCACCCCAGACCATACGCAAGTTACACAACAAACTGAGATAATCTGTTCGCGCGCCAAGCGCGCAGCGAAAATTAAAGTGGATGTATAAATTATTTTTGAACAATAGAATTAACAAGTCTTAGCTCATACAATTAATTTTTTCTTTCCACTCGTATACAGATAAAAAAAAATATATATATATCCATCCCTAAAACCTGATTGTACATGTCATCCCCCCCACCTTGTGAGGGGGGGGGGGGGGGGATTCATACCCGCACCCCCCCCCCCCCCCCCCACCCCCCGTTGTCTACGCCCCTGGTACCGTATAACAAAACAAAATGGAACATTTTGCAGGAAATACCCCGAAAATACATAACTTACCACAAGAGTTAAATACGTAGAGAATTTCGCCATGTTTATTCGTTTGTCTAATAATGAAGTGACATCGGCACACAGCTGTTGTCGTTTTCCTTTTTTCCTTTCTGTTCAAATTGTTGTATCCTTATTGCTGTATTATACTATTATTAGAAGAAAAATAATCCGCGTTTTAGTCCAGTAACATTGTTAACTTGACATCAATGTTCTGCCCTTGATCGTCTGACGTGAATAGTTTCAATTGTCCACGATCTTTTCTTTTAACATCATTTCTGTAGTGAGTAAAACATTGTTTACATGATGATGATGATGGCGTCTTGATAAAGCAAGGTAATACACACGGGTACAGTTTTCAAACAAACTAATGTCAGCATGATCTGTTCTTTCCCTTTTCTCTCTCTTCAACTCGTTGTTTGGTGCTAAAACTTTATATCAGTATGTTCACGTTTTCATTCAACATGCCAACGTTCAGCAGTTATGTGCCCAACCGGATGGTACGCGGTCTATTAATGTATCATGGATTCCAACATTGTGTAATAATCAAGGGCGACCGCACACATGAAATTAATCAAGAACAAACATCATCTTTACGAAGTATAAAAGGACAAAGCCGGATTTCCAGCCGACACAAAACTGATTAGACAATTAAGTGATTCAGATCACATACGAGCTCTAGAATGAAGACAATGGTTCCTTAATTTCATCTGCCAAAATTAATGACTTCACGCAAAAACAATAATAAAATGCTTGCTTGGAAGTTGTGTAATATAAACACGTCTAGTATCAATTTCTGTCCTCAAAATCGAATTCAAAGAATGGCAGATGCATCGTGTAACACAGGTGCAGAGCTTAGTGAGTTTACGTCGAACTGCTAGCAAAATATGCACTATATTTTCTATCGCTATAAAATGATTTTGTTAACGTCCTACAAAGACATTTTGTGATTGTTGTTTATACGCATGCGCGTTTAAAAGAACAGCATGATTGGACACCGAGACTACCCCAGAATCTATCCATCAATCTATTCAGGTATATCCATTCATCTATATATCTAATGTATGTATGTATGTATCTATCTATCTATCTATCTATCTATCTATCTATCTATCTATC